>LKNJ01001977.1:0-74220 GCA_002120245.1 Maccullochella peelii
AACGTGATTCATCAGACCAGACCACCTTCTTCCATTTCGCCGTGGTCCAGTTCCGATGCTCACGTGCCCATTGTAGGCACTTTCGGCAGTGGACAGGGGTCAGCATGGACACCCCGATCGGTCTGGGGCTACGCAGCTCCATAGGCAACAAACTGCGATGCACTGTGTTCTGACACCTTTCTATCAGTACCAGCATTAACTTTTTCAGCAATTTGAGCTACAGTAGCTCTTCTGTTGGATCGGACCGCACGGGCCAGCCTTCGCCCATTCGTCTAGCCATCACAATTTGGCCCTTGTCAAAGTCGCTCACATCCTTATGCTTGCCCATTTTTTCTGCTTCCCACACATCAACTTCGAGGACAAAATGTTCACTTGCTGCCTAATATATCCCGCCCACTGACAGGTGTCATTGTAACGACATAATCAATGTTCTTCACTTCACCTGTCAGTGGTCATAATGTTATGGCTGAGAGGTGTATATGTCACAGAGAATAAATTATAAATATGTAAGTTCAAACCGTTGACCGATGATGAATCATCAATGCCTATATTTGATTGCTGATGCAATTATTGTGGCAATTTGGTTGTGTTCACAATCAAATCTGTATTCAATCATTTCATTCCTCAGGGGAGTGTATTGTTTGTTAACAGAAGGGTGCAGAAAGTGGATTGTGTGTGTGTGTGTGTGTGTGTAGGTGTAGGTCTTCATAACCATGTAGAACCTGCTGAAAGGGAATAATTCTTTGTACCTCATCAGCGGGAGTTTCCCGTGACCTGCTACTTAAAATGCAAAGGTTTGGATTGGTGTAAATAGGCATAAATAAAGATTTTGATCAATGTTAAGTCTTTTTCTGCATCATGTCATATGAAGGGGTTCTGTACTATTCCTACCAGCTAAGTAAAACTTCAAAACACAAGTTAGACAAGCACAACTAAATTTAGTAGAGTTCAAATGCATCAACATGCTTGTATCCATTTTGGAAGTGTGGTGTCCTCTGAAAATAGCTCTCAGTAAGTACCTCCTGATAAAATGTCAACTTGGCAATGCTGCTTCTTGGTACGACTTGCTCTCCTTGTTCTAGCTGAATGTTGAAGATGATTTGATGTGTGAATGACAAAGACATCACCTGGTCCATACAACTGACTAGATGTCAAGAGCCACGTGGACACATACATGCGCGCGCACACACACACACACTCCATAGACAACATGTATATACCAAAACAATATCTTTTATTTGTAGTCCATCCATCACCACAGCCCTGGTAGGCTATTCTGCACCAAAGCCAATGGAGAAACACATGACAAGCTTATACAATAGAGAAAAGAGGAAGTCAACTGGATGGTAAGCAGTACGTGTTTACATTTCTGTGTCTCACTCTGGACACCACACCTGCCTTACTAAAGTTTTACCAGATCTACCTAGCTCTAGTTCTATAATACCTGGCATACCTGCTGTGGCATTCAGCCACTCCTGTCCCATTCTGCTGACCATTGGGGGATTATTGCTGTGGGAATGATTATTACCCAGAGTCAACAAGAGAGTCAAAACACAACAGGAACACACATAGCACATCTGGGTATTAGCAGTATTATTCACGCTGGCGAAAGTTGAATCCTGAAAGTTTTGGAGCACCAAGTCAAATGTCATCCACAACTTGAAATGGACTGGGGATTATCATTGTGCTGCAAAGCTGCCAGGATCTTCACACTTAATGTGTTGCTCTCAATGGTAAAAATAGAGAAAGAAGACGCTTTCTGCAGACGGTCCATGTTTGTGCTTTTTTAATAATACTATTATCTTAATGAGGTCATAGTTTGGTTTGTTATACACTGGAGTTACAAAGGAAATTAAAATAGACTAAAATTCGAATAGCCCACCAATGGTAAACAGTACAGTATTTTTAGGGGGCATTCCTCCCCCAATGAAAGTTGGGTAAGAGGAGTTGAGAGGTCACTGATAGAATGCCTATACATACAGACACATACATACATACCACACAAACATACAGTCTGTCAAGCACACACACGCACTCTCACACGTATATACTGTACAGAAACAGTCAAAACAATGGAGCGAGAGACGAGATGGAGTTCCACTAAAGTCTTCACAAAGCACAAATTCTTATTCCTTTCTCTTGTTCCATACCACTTTTCATGACAAATTTGTTTTTTTAAATTTGAAAAAAGTAGACATATACTGTAGCATCTCCACGCTGACTTGTAAGGTTGATTCCTCTTTGATGCTGAAGTCATCTTTATAGTCAGATAATCAAAAAACACAAGAACAGTTTTGCGAAATTGATGCACAACAATCCCATACATTCTGAAGTTCATGAGTCAAAATTAAATGTTCTTGTGGCAAAAGTACTCCAATCTGGGCCTGTCCTAGTCTCCATTGGAATAGTTCCCACAGGACATTACTAGGTGACTGGTTAGCTCCATTCTGTTCATTTCTGGGTACATCCTCTCTCTTATACTTCCTTTACTTGAGTCCATCAGAGTTTTCTGAACACTCTCCATACGCTACCTTTACTCCATCCTTGTGTACTGTCCAAGAACATTCTAGATACAAGGTTTCTGTTGGATTAGAACATTCCAGGGCCCGGACTGAACCCCATGTCCATGTCACGTGGCCTCATCTGACCCCCCATCATCATTGTCTGCTGTGGGGGGCCGCCCATGCCCTGCAGTGACATCATCATGTTAGGTGAGCCGCCAGGGCCTGGATGGGCCATTTGTCTCCCCTGCATCATCCCTCCCGGACCCCCAGGGGACATCATCCGGTGCTGGGGGCCCATCATGCCTTGGCCCATGAATCCTGGTGGCCGCATTGAGTTGTGGCCAGGGTTGCCCATTGGCATGTCTTGGGGGCCCATTCCCCCACCAGGCCCCCCTGGCATCCCCCCCATCCCCTGCATGGACATCCCCATCCTCGGTGGACCCTCACCCATCATGCCCTGCATGGGAAAGCCAGAGGGGTGTGGTGGTTTTCCCCCAGGATTGTCTCCTCCACCTCGTGGGAAGTAAGACAGAGTCTGGCTGGGCTTCTCTGATGGGATTATCCTAGACAGGTCAAACTCGGGAATGCCAGATGCTCCCGGCCGCATCACCTCGTGAAGGTCTGCATCACTGAATCCACCTTGCATGTTGTTGAACTCTGGCCCTCCAGGATTATTGGGTTTGCACATACCCCCATCACCCCCTCCGCCATGCGGCATGTTCCCCATCCGTCCTCCCATAGGTCCTCCCTCTCCCTGGAAGCCCATGGGGTGGCCAGGGAAACCTTGAGGACCAGGACCGTTGTGCGGGGAGAAAGGGCCTTGCTGTGAAGGAGACTGAGTGAGGGGGTACGCCTGGCTTCGGTGAGGGTAACCCATGCGTCCCTGGGGCATCATTTGAGGGTTTCCCATGCCAGGGTCTTGGGGATTTGGTGGCATCATCATGCCATGAGGCATCATGCCTGGGCCCATATTAGGAGCATTGGGAGAGGGCATCTGTGGGGGCATGCCATGGGAGAGGGGCTGGGATCCCATTGGATTCATACCCAGAGGGCTGAGGGCAGACATGGGTCCAGCGTTTCCAGGTCCCATCATACGTGGATTGCCTTGGTGATTCATTGCCATACCTGTAAGTGCAAGATAAAAAGAAGTGATTATATATTCAGTACAAGCTCTTGTGAAGTAGATCAAAGGAAGATTAGTATAGATATGGCCCATAGTGGGTGGAAGTTAAACTACATATCAAACAACAAACAAAAGATATTTCAGATGTCTTACCATTATTGTTCACTGATGGCAGGTTAGGGGAGCGAGCTGGGGGCGAGTCGTCATCAGAGCTGGCAACAGTCTTTATGGCATCATGGTAGAGTGGGGTGGAGCTGGGCATTGCAAATTTGGACATGCGTGACATCATGATGGAGAGAGGGTTCTGGGATAGAGTTGGCTCAGGGGGTATGGTGTACGGACTGCCAGACGGGACGTTGCCTGGGAGGGACATGGAGCCAGATGGAGCCCCTGATGAAGGAGGGGCTGAGGGAGGACCGTTACCACCTAGAGGACGACATGATGACAAAGAGATGACATGACAGAGATGATAAAACTTACCCGTTTAGACTTTTCTTTCTCTGTCAGATTGTTATCTGTGATGATATTGGCAATAGTGTGTGGTACTCAAGGCTCAGTAAGATCTAAATGATGTGGCCACAAGAGGGAGCCACTGGACCATAACCCACCCAACCCCACCCCTCATACAGATGTGTTAACTTGAATGAGTGATGTACTTGATAGATACAGTAGCCTCGGCATCTATTTTATTTTCAGCTTTCAGTTTTGTTTTGTAGACTAATTCTGATTTCAGGACAAAAAAGGGCCCAAGTCAGAAAGTCTAAATGCCTTAAGTCAGATATTTTACATGTGATATTAACAATTACTGAGATAAGTGACTAAACATGCAATCCAAATAAAATTCAACATCAAACCATTCACAATAAAAATCCCAATATTAACAGAATAAAATTGAATAAAGATGCACTGAAAACAGATGGGGAATTAAATATTGAAAGAAGAAGCAGAGACAGAGGTGCTGATGAACACAGAAAAGGGAAGAAAGAGATTATTATACCCTGCTCCATGCTTCCCATCATGTTTGGTGAGGTGATACTGAGGGGAGGCTTGCCACCCTGAGGTGGTACTCCAGGACTCTGCATGGGTGGTTTTGGAGAGGAAGCCCATCCTGGAGAGGGGTTAGGAAGAGAAGGAGACCTCATATGAACAGGAGAGGCACCAGCTGATCCCATCATGGAGTGGGGGGACTTCATTGGTGCTGAAGCTGGAGGAGCTGGAGGGACGTTGGGGCCTGTGGGACCAGTGAGCATGCCAGCCAGCTGGGACGGTGTCTGAGGGGATTTAAGGTTTCCAGAGGGAGAGCCCATCATAGGGGATTGCACTTGCCTCAGAGGAGGGGACTTAAGTGGGTTGACACTGGGAGAGTTCCCCCCTCCTGCTTGGACATTCAGATCTGCTGGCTTGCGGCCCCTCTGACCTTGTGAAGGGCCACCAGCAGAGGGGAGGTGGTTCATACGGCCATTACCTCCTGTTGGTGTAGATCTGTGCTCTGGACCAAAGGCTTGATCTGCATGTGGACCCCTCATTCCTCCAGGACCCCCTGGGAAGGGCCGCCCAGGACCCATAGGAAAGTCTCCTGCCTGTGTCTGCTCAGGGAAGGGAGGACCCTGCATAGGCCTGCCTTGAGGACCCATGTTCTCCATTGGAGGTCCTCCACCTCCTCTCATTCTCATCATCTCGTCAGGACTCATATTCATGGAGGGATCTCGTAGCTTGGAAGGGTGCATATGTGGTCCTGGCCCAGGGCCAGGCCCCATGCCAAACTCAGGCCCCATTTCCCTGCCCCCCATTCCCTGGAGCCTAGAGGATGGACTCATAGGACCATCACCGGGCATTCTAGGAAATATACCCATGCCATTACCAGGTTCCATTCCACCTCTTTGGTGCCCCATCATCCTTTGCATGTCCATCATCATCCCAGGAGGGAGGCCCTTCTCTCCACCCATACCTTGGTGGAACATTGCTTCTTGGACTGACTGAGGATTTGGGAAACGCTCACCACGACCCCCTGGACCAGCAAACATTCCCCCATGTCCTCCAGGGAAGCCTCGTGCATCTCCCATCCGAGGAGGCATGTCGTCAGGCCAGCCCATTCCAGGCCTTGGGGGTCCCTCCATCTCAGGATTCATCATACCAGAGAAGCCAGGCATCCTCTGCATATGTGGGGGCATACCCCTGGGGCCAGGGCCAGGGCCAGGGCCCATGCCCATGCGCTCCTGGTAGTGCTCTGGTGGACCACCTGGTCCTCCCCACATCTCTCCTTGGCCCATCTGGTAGGGAGGCGGGGGCCCTCGCATCATGCCACGTGGACCATGGGGGTGCATCATCATGTCTGGAGGAAGTGGCCGGTGTTGCATTTCTTGTTTCTTCCTCTTCTCTTCATAAAACTCCTGCTGTAGCTTCAACCAAGCCACCTGTTCTGGAGTCATTTGATCTCCATCTACACAGCTCCCTGGGCCCCCCATGTGTGCACCCATTTCATCTTGCGGAAATGGGGGCATGTCCCTGGGACCATGGGGTGGGCCAAAGGGTGGACCTTGTGGACGAGGTCCTCCTGGCCCACCTGGCGGTCCGAGGTTCTGGGACTGCGCCATCATAGCCTGTAGGGGTCCCTGCTCAGGCCTACGGGGCGCAACATCAGGGCCTCCATCATGGGGTCCACCATGGGACTGTGGGGGCCCCGTTGGTGGAGCCTCACGGTCATCAGGGAAAAGCATGCGCTGAATATCTCGCAAGGTCTGCAGTGAGCGCTGGCGATGCTCCAACTGTTCTTGGGACAGACCCTCTGTGTTGGCCTCCATGTTCAACAGCTCCTGGGCCAGCTGCTGTTGTTGTTGCTGCTGCTGGGGTGTCAGACCTGCTCCACCAGAGCCTCCAACCTGCCCCCCTTCACCTGCTGTTGGAGGATTGAGGCCTGCCTCAGGTTGGTTGACAGGGGCCTGGTCAACTGGGGCAGTAGTGTTACTGGGGCTACTTCCAGGAAGATTTTTGGATTCCATGCCTGCAGAAGATGACCCTTCCTGCGGAAGAACACCAGATTGGTTCCCTTGGTTTGAAGGCTGGGGCGGGGCTGGCTCAGCCATGCCAGGTAAGGACGGCTTGGATCCAGGCTGGTGGCTCTGATCTTGGGCATGGGATGGGGGTTGCTGGGGAGGCTTGGAGTCATTTCGGAGGGCGCTTGCTGCATTGTTCTTTAACAGAGAAGAACAGGAATAGGATTAAGTTATGACACTCTCATGCAAGATGTTGGTGTATAAAAGCATATGTGTGTGATAAAAAGAGCTTGTGTGTCTTTACCAGGAGGAGGTGAGCTTTGTCCTTGCTGTTGGAGATGTTTTTCATGTGGAAGGCAATGATGTTTTCTGTATGGCCAGTTAGAACTGCATCAGCTGCCCTGAGGACAAGAAGGCAGACAGTCAGATATCAGTCATCAGACACAATAAATACTGTATGTGTGTATGTGTGTGCTTTTGAGAGACGGTGAGCCTGATGAATGAGTACTAGATGGGACCATGAAGGTAAAACCAAGGTCAACAGACTAAGCAAACTATTGCACACACACACTTTCCACTGAGCATCCACATCTTTGATCTCTAATTCCCAACAGGGTGTTAATCTAAGCCAAGTGTACGCTCCCACTGAGAAACACACATGCTTGTGCAGATACACACAATGGATTTAGGCTATAACTGGGAAAGTTGGGGGAAGGAAGAGAATGGGTGGGAAGCAAGTATCTTAGTGCCATACACACAAACAGCTGCAACAAACATCAAAGACAACAACAACCACTGATGACAGGGGCACAGAGATATACTTCAGGCAATTGACATTGTTAGTAATTCCATTTAATTTTGAACTTCAATTCCACAAAGGGTTTCGCTGTGGTTGTATGTTTTGCTTATGCAAAAAAAGGTCTAAGTATTGAGAAGATGATTTAATTAGCCTGTCTAAACACATAAGATAAGCTTTAACTGTAACTAAACAACAGTGCAAAAACCACACATACATGTACAGTATACTAAAAACTAAAGATCTGGATGCCAAATTATGGATAGAGAGATTACTGAGCCGCAACAGATACAAATGTCAACTTTCAGCTTCCTTACTTGTTGGCCATCTCCGTGGTGAAGACATAAACGAGTTTTGAGCCTGGTTTCTGGCCACTAGCAGGTTCTGTTGTGGAGCCCTGGCCTGCCAGTGTATTGTGGGAGGGTGTGGAGGAGCGACTGAGTCCAGCATTGGAGGTAGAATGTGTGACAGAGTCCTGGGGCTTTACGTCACTGGAGTTACAGTCTACAGGGAGACAACAGAAAAGACCATGGCTTTAGGACCAGCACAGGCTTATGGGCAATGTAGTTCTACGGAGGAGCTGTCATAAGTGAAGTTGATCAGGAGAGGTACTGTTACACATGCTTGGATGCACATGTTAACACACTTACTGAAGAATCCTTTGTCATCTTCATCACTTTCTCCCCCAGAGCACCAGTCAGCTCCACTGTACGGCTGCCTCCTCTCTGCCACACACATCCTCTTCACCCTGCTGCTGTCTATACAGACACATACAAACACACACAACCATCAGCGGGCTTGGGTTTATCAGTGTGAGTGATAATAAGGGACTGCAAAGTATATTTTTCAAGATGTCCAACTATTGCCCTCTCTGGGCAGATTGTGTTGTATACCCAAGAGAAAACTATATGTACAGCACTTTTATAAATAAAGTTATGCAGTGGTACATGATAACACAGCAAACCAACCATGGGCTGTAAGCAGGGAGAATTTGTGCCATCTCCTCCATTAATCAGTGCTGAATAAATTTGATAAACTGCTTCTACAGGAAATGACGTGTAGTACTAACAGATGCATAGGAACAATCACAACACAAGCACTACAGACATGACATTGTTTAAGCACTGTAGGTATTCTATCTATACTGAGCAGTTCAAAGCATTTCATTACAAACAGATATAACTTTGGTAAAGTATGAAAGCACAGCTTCTAATTACTCTCCTAAAAACATCATCAAGGAACTCATGTTCCTTGCCCACCTACCTTAGTTAAACTATATTAACATTCTGGTGAGAATAAAAACAACAATGATTTAAATTCAAACTTCAAGACTGACTGTAGCACTTCACAAGGAATATTTGACAATTTCTGACCCCAGCTACTTGCTATTAGGTGGTCTGATAATAATGAGTACTGGCTGCAGTGGTTCCTACCTTTTTCCTCACTAGTGGGTGTGCCACTCTCTGGCTGTTCAAACGACTCCACTGAGGTGCTTCTCTCCCTTTTGACTTTAACCTTGGAGCTTGGGCCAGAGGTCAGGCCCTGGCCGTTCTTCAGCCCCATGCCCCCTGCCACATTCGGAGCCCCTTTTGCACCCAGGGTCTTGGGGTCGCAGGGTGAGGGCTGCGATTGGCTGCCGGTGCTCCCCGGTTTACCCTGATTGGGCATTTTAGAGTCCATCTGGGTGGCAGTGGAGGGGGACATGACGGGAGGTGAGCGTACCATGGCCTCCGTCTTAGGTTTAGGGCTGACAGAGGAAAGAGAAAAAGATCACAGGCATAATTAATACATTTACGCTGTGTATTAAGAGAGGAGCAAATGGCATTTTCTATTTTATCAAAACAACTGATATATAGTAAAAATGTTAATATAATTGTCTATTTGAGTGAGCCTCCGATGCAACAGGACATTCTGCAGACTTCCAAAATGTTTTGTCTTCCTATGTATTTGTGACCTTGTTTTTACTGATGAAATACAGGGGGAGTGGGGCATATCAAGCAAAAAGCCTGGGGCTCGAAGTTAGGTTACCCAGTAATCATGCTCTGGAATTGGGCACAAACCAGACAAGGGGAGGGGTATACACTCCGGTAGGTGGCTATCCATGACATCCCCACTATAACATGTACCCACTGTGGTACCCAGGATAAGTGGTAGAGAGGTGAAGGAAAGGAAAACGTGATTGTTCTTTTTGCCCTCTTTTTTCCTTTGCAACTGCTAAACACAATGTCATTGTGGCATCCAGCAGTTGGTATGGATGTCTGTGAACACAAGATTAGGATACTGGTATTGGGAATTCCATGCGCACAATTAAATCTGAAGGAACAGGCTGTAGAGACACAGGCCATCTACAAATGACTGCTGCTTACTAGTTATGAGAGCAGTTCAGTTCAGGCAAGCAGGACACATCCAACTGGCAGAGAATTCCCTTACCACACCCTAATCTCTTTCTCTGTCTCGCTCTCCTTCATATGCGTGTGCACGCACGCACACGCACACACACACACACACACACACTTGTACAAGTAGCATGAAACAAATGCCAACATGTCCAAAGAGCACAGCCGCAGCCTAGCACACTTTATGTACGTACACACAGACACACAGCTAGCAGAAAAAGAAGGAAAAGCCAGAGTTCTGGCAGTTCAGACAGCCGTTTCCAGAGGCTCCAGAACCATGAGTCAGCAGGGAAAACTTCCAAGCTCAGTGCACTCCCTGAACCTAGAACAGCTCTGGATCACACATCAAGACCTTTCAGGTAAAAGAATGTAGCAGAGAAACTGATCTGCATTACACCTGACCTACACTTGCTCTTTAAACAATGCAGGTAAGGCAGAAGTGACATGCTCAGGTTTGTGTCCATCTAATCATAATGCCAAGACTCAATTTCACTACTGATCACGACACATACCATGTACACACACTTGGTTATCGACTTGCCATGGCTGCACGATAGCTATATAGTTAACACTGATACCTTAAAACAAGAAGGTCCCAGCCTTGGCCCTTTGTGTGTGGAGTTTGCACGTTCTCTTCAAATTTGCTTGGGTTTCCTGCAGATCGGATTTTGCCCCACATTAAAAAACACGCATGTAAAGTAATGAGCCTTCTGTCACTGACCAAGCCAAGCCTTAGAAATGGTTTCTCACTGTACTTAAATAGTTGGGATGGGTCACATTTCCCCACAGGGATTAATAAAGTATGACAAAAAAATGCTGTTTAAGGGCTATGGCTGACGTTTTCTGTAGACTTGCTTCTGATCAGCTTTTTCAAAATCCAAAACTCAGCACATTATGCACCTTGCAACTGGTAAGATATGGGAGTTTCACAACATACCAAACGCTGGGATGAGGGATGCTCTAATCACTCTGCAACCAATCATATCAGCCAAAAGAATGCTTAAATTGGCACATGTTCATGACTTAATTGCACAAAATCTTTTATTTGTACAGAAAATGCTTCCATACATTTCTCTCGTAGCCTCTGTTTTTGCTTGTACAGAGACCTTGCTTTTTTTCCCACTTCATTCTGTTTTGAACAGAGGGTTGAGTGTGTATCTGTTCTCTCTTCCCAACTGTTAATAAACACTGACAGCTAATGTTTATTCATTTTTGATACTGTGTGATTTTTTTTAATTACTTGAAACAGGATTATGGACTGGACAGAAGCCTGTGCTTTCCCAGTAAAACATGTTTATACGTTATTGATGTGGGAAGACACGACTAAGTACTTCAGTCATCAGCTGTCAGTAGTATATAACAACAATGCCTAGGATAAAAACCTGATTTAGTGTCACTTACTGACGACAATGACAATGTTGTGCAGCCATAAAAACAATCTGTTTAACATGGAGCAGTTGGAATTGTACGTCTGCTTGCTGTGCAGTCGTGCTGCTGTTCATTGAAAGTCTGGATTAAAAGCATCATTTTAATCAACCTTCAGATCAGTGTTTGGCTGATTAGGCTGTTAAAACAATCATCAGGATCTCACATGCTTGCTTATTATTGCCACCATCAGAGCACTGCATAACTGTATCACAGCACTAAACCTGCAGGTTCTCAGCATGTGAGTCCACTCACCTCTGTGTGTTGGTGGACGGGGAGTTCTTTAGCCTATTGGAGTGCATTGATGGGGCTCCCAGGACTACAGAACAGGGTGGAGTGATGAGCTGGTGAGGACTGCCTGTGTGTGAGAGCGGTGCTTTTGCGCGTACGTTCCTGGAGCCAGGAACAGGATTCCCGATGTTCGAGAGGTTTCCCCGACCGTCCTTGGCCTCCTCCCGCTCTTTCTTCCCTCGCTCCTTCTTGTTGAAATGTGTCGCTGCTGTACCTGCCGCCGCTGGCCTCTCCTCTTGGACCTCCAACATTCTCTCTATGTCCTTGTCTGTGTGGGTGTGTGTGTGCGCGCACGTGTGTATGTATGTATGTATGTGTGTGTGTGTGTGTGTGTGTGTGTGTGTGTGTGTGTGTGTGTGTGTGTGTGTGTGTGTGTGTGCGTGAGAGAGAAAGTGTGTAGAAACAATAACAATAGTCCAGGAGCCTTTTCTTGTTCGGTGTGTATTTATGAAACTCCCCCAAGGGGGCTTTCAACGGCCCTTGGGCACACTGTTGAGAGAGAAAAGAGAGGAAAAATAACAGTTAGCGAAACTGGAAAAGAGGGCCACACTCTGAGCAAACTTAAAGTGACACTCCACCCAGAATCTTTTTAGTATCAAATCGACTAGTGTAGGCTTAAAAGGTGGTTGTTAAACTCTTTCAAAGTGGCTTTGATCTGTTTTAATTCATGTCAGAATGGATCCCCCACCATTCTGCCAATTTACAACAGCCACCTTTCAACCCTTAGTTGAACCCAAAGTTAGAGCAATACATTGGCCGCAATAGCTTATTACAGATACATCGCATAATTGTACATTTTTACTGATTAAGTAACAAGAAATTACAGCTGAGAAATGCCAAAGATATGTTTGGCTTCAACTAGAAACACAGTCCTCATTACATAGTTTGTCCACCAGAGAGCACTGACAAGTTAAATTTTTCAAAGGTTTCAACTGTCCCGCTCAACACAAATTTCCTCAAAAATTGAAATTCATGGTATCCATATTAAAAATATTTGTTAGGCATTAGGCATGTAAAAAGATGACTGTTGATATCATTATCATATTATCAGATTTTTAACCTCTCTAAATATCAATATTGGCATTGGCCTAAAAAATCCAATATCTGTCATGTTAGTCTTTGATACTATAAAGATTTTGGGTGGGGTATCACATTAACTATATAAATACCAGCACTACATTTTAACTGTAGCAAACAGTGTAGTGTGGTGGTGGAGTGGGAGAGGTAGTATTGTGGTCCAAACCAACCACTGTGTGTGTTTCAGTTTGTGTGAGCACGAGAATTGCATGAGAATCCCATTCGAGAGAGAGAGAGCGGCCCAGTCAGACAGATTACATTGTCATCCTGAAAATATTTAGGAGCTCTTCCAAAACACTCAACATTGTAACTGGCTCCAGAGTTCCCCTGGGGAGACGGAGGTGGAGTGTTGGGGGGGGTGTCACTGGGAACCAGACAAATACATCGACTCCTGCTACAGCAGCAACACTCGTCTCTTGCTGGTCTACAGGGGAAGTGATTTACAACTATCAGGGCCACAGATCACTACTGCACACGAGCAGAGGCTGGCTTCTCCACAGGGACAGAGAGGGGGAAGCACAGAGGAGCCATGTGTATCCAAACTACACTGATTAGACTAACCTTTCAATATAAAAAATACACTTTGTGACACAGGAGTGGAGGCTCTACAGAGAAGTGGAGGGCTGATTATTGACTGCTGAACTAGTGATTTGACTCCATATTTATTTACAACAGAACAGCTTGAAAGACCTCTATTCTAAGTGAAATGACATGCTTCTATTTTGCAACACAATATGCTTTGATACAGAACTTTGGACCGCAACACACAATTATACATGAGTAATTCTGCAGCAGTGAGATGCAGTTGATTTTTGCTGTTAATGGTTATTTGCTCATCAAAGTGAAGCACTGGCTTGTTTAAGTCACAGTGGAAAAGACCTGCCAGACAGCCGCTCTGAACCAAAACACTGTCAATAATAACATTCAGGATTTTATGTTTTTGCCAAAGACAGGGAAGCAAAAATGAACAGTGTGGACAAAACTCCTAACTCCGCAGAAATCATAATTTAGACATTTCTTCCTCAAAAGGTTTCCTCGAGGTTTTTCTCGTTTGTTGCACTTTGTTTGAAGCATAGTGACCGCTTTGGCATGTGGTGTCTAGGTGTGGTTTAAAAAGGTGAGTTTCTGGCATGCTGTGGTTGGCTTGGATGGGCAGTGACTCTGCTGTCCTGACTCAAGTGGAGAGATTATTCCCCCACTGTGGACAGAAAAGAGCCTTGGTCGAGATGATCTGCCACAGGGGCTTCGGAGAGATGTGGCGGCTAATTGCCGTTTGGAAAATGTATTCAGTTTGCTAAAGGAGATCTCATTTTACTATATCAAAAAAAAACAAAAAAAAAAAAACGGCCTCCTACCTCATTCAGCCCTAACTAGCATGTATGCCCTCAAGGGGTGTTATCTACACCTAAACCCCAATCATACACAAATGTGTGTAATGTGAGTATGAGCACGCATACAGACACAAACAGCAGGACCTGTCAATCACCTGTTCCCCCCAATCGCACGCTAACGAGACACTAATTGGGGAGCTTGCTGACATGACTGTCATAAGGAATACACTGACACACATACACACGCGTCAGGTGTGCACACTGCAGCCAACCGCACGCACACACAACAAAGCAACGTAGAGGTAATCACAGAGATTTCTCTTCCTCTATCTCCAGTGTAGACGCTGAACTGTCTATCACAGCACACGAGGAGATGCAGCGCATGCAAGTTAATGGGAAAACGGTATAATGAGGCTCTAAAAATGAGCTTTTTGCCTCTGATATAAGTATGAGGTTCCACATGAAAAGAGGGCAGAAAATAGTTCAATTCAATTAGATTTGGGTTTCAAATGTGGGTGGCACTAAAAGAGAGCATTTCATTTCATGCTTATGTAACAGCATTCGTACGCTGGCTGAGCGCAGTGTAGAGAGTAGACCATTCCCTGCTACGTCACCCAAATTCCTCTGAAGGGAAGATGGGAGGCTTTATACCACTGGAGTATCCACTGGTATGGGGGAGGGTTTAAAGGTGGGATCAATAAGAGGAGAGGAACCTTGACCTTGCTGCCAACCTGGTCCACTGGCTTACATTTTTCAGCATGTTGCTAAGACTTTTTTTTTTTTTTAAAAACGGGGAAAAAACACAGAAGTGCAAACACACACACACCAACTGTTATCCCTCATCTCAGCCCTGGTGCTGGCTGTAAAAGGGCCTACTGATGTTTCAGCCTTATTTATGCAAATCCCATTTTGCAGTTCAGTCACAATGGAGTATTGCTCTCTCTCCCTAGCGCGCGCACGCTCTAGCTCCCCTACGCACCCTCCGTCTGCTCGGCTTCCATCTCAAGAATTTTTTCAGTATTTGTTTAGGGCAATATCAGAAACATTATTTCCACCTCTTCTCACAGTTTTCTGCAAGCATATACAAAAACGCACAGCCATCAGCAAGGAACCGTGCAGTCTGAAGAAGCAGCAGCCAGCTCTCTCAAACAGAAAAGCCTTTCCATCTCTTTACATGAGGCCACAACTTATATGTACCCAATATTCATTCAAATGATTACACATATGAAGTCTCAAATCAAAGCTTCGCAACAAAATTCGAAGGAAAAGAGGATTTTTAGAATCTGACAGGTCTGATAGTCTAATCTAGTTTCAAATTATGCCTCAAATTCATTTCTGAAAACGCATTTTAAGTCAAACAATTTTTTTTTTAAATGCTTTCAAAAGAATGGAATAAATCCAAATTTTAAAGTGAGCCACGTATCTTATGGGTAATTATGGGATAATGGCATATTGAAATTTCGTACTTTTCTAAAAATTCTACTACTTGAATGTCTTTAGAGCAAGCATAATGGGACCAAAACGAATCAACAGTCAAGTCTTCCAGCGAGGTACTACGGTGTGCTTACTTCGTATTTTACCTTTGTGTTACCTGATGAAAGTCAAGTGATCAGCAGTGCGCCGACTATTTTAGTTCTTTCACGTTGTGTTTTTTGATCCGAAAAACCTGTATATAAAACTTTCTGGTGTTTAAGAACTCTGTAGTAATTCTTATGATAAAACAACTAAAATGATTTTTTTTTAAGAGAGCGAAGTCATAAAGTCAGTAAAATGACTCAGTTAATATCACTACACAACACCAAGTTTGAACTTAGCAAACATTAGTGATTGGTTGTACCCGAACAACCCAGAGTGTATTGTATGGGGTGTGTTTTATCGTTTATAAATTAAACCTTTCACTTGTATGAAAATGAATGTGCTACTTCTTCATTCTTAAGCTGATGATATCAATCCAGTATTTATTCTGCAGTCTTAAATCAAGTAAAAAGCTCAGTATTTCCTTGCACAAAACCAGTTTCCTTACTACAGTTAGTTCCTACACATACCTGCTGTCTGCTAGTGAAGCAGTAACTAACTACAGACAGAACTAACAGAATTAACTCTACTTAAAGAAGGTACAAAAAACAAGACTTCTGCTGCTGTGTTGGACAGCCTACAGTAGCCTAGCTAAGGAAACACCTGATCACCTGTTGAGGTGGCTTCCTGTAAGCATGATCTCAACATGCCACACCCTGCAGATAGCACCCGTGACTCACGCTTGGTACATACAGAATGTTAGGAATGCTGAGTGTCACTAAAGATAGAGCTGGGACGTCACAGATGTAGCATTCGGCATAATGTATCTACCGTGACAGGAACAAGGGCACTCACATATGAACAGCACACAAGTATGACTGAGCTCCTGCTTCTACTGAAACCAAGCCGCACAAATATTTACAATGAACTTTGTAATGAAACTTTTCTGCATTCTCCAAATTCTTAACTGCTCCCAAAGTACAACAGCTACATATCTCCATCCTTCTCCACACAGGTTTTCTCTTCCGCTCACCTGAGTATGTTTAGCCTTTCTGCCTCACTCACTCTTGTTATCCCCAATATTAGCTGTCTCTCCGCTGATCTGTCTGTCCTGCATTTCTACAACAACTCTCACTCCCCCATCCTCGGTTTATCCTGTCCTCTGGTCGGCAGACGATGCCCCTCCATCCCCAGGGAGGCGACATGTGTGTAGTGTCACATTTTGTCATATCATATAGTGGTGACAGAAGCATCACCGTGTCCATCACAATGATGGAAGTGGCAATGAAAACAGGAGGATGGAGAAAGGAGTGTGATACAGATATACCCGTAGGAGGAGGGGGGTTATTACACAAGTCGCTCTCTTCGCAGAGAGTGCGGGTGGGTGTCTGTGTCTCAGACACACACACACACACACAGCTGACTCACTAGTGACACATCTGCTGGCGTAGCCTGGGCACAGTGCCATGTGTGGCGGCCAGCTCCAGCAGCAGGACTGGCACTCAGCACTCCGGCCTGCTGTGATCTCCGTCTCACACACTTCACCCGGCACTTCCATCTCTGCCGATCTGCCCCGTCTCTGCATCTCTGGCTAAGTGGGTGTGTCTTGCTTACACACACGCACTCACCTTTCTACTCAATACGAGACAAAGAGACTGGGTAACTGGCAACAACGTGCTATTATCTCTCTGACACAACAAGCGTGGGTGCAAATTAGGGGTGTGCCAGTATCAAATGCCTACTGTACGATTATTGTAGTCTCAAATGTAAAAGGTACCAAAGCACCACATATACCTTAGCTTGGATTTCATTACACGTAAAACCAAACAGTAAAGCATATAATGCAATTAATGGACTCTGCAAAAGCAGCAAAATAAAATATACTTAAAATGAGCATTTATACAAGAAGGTTGGTTGTAAAAAGTTTCAGACAATTGACTTGAAATTACTTTAAATGAAGTATTACTCTTGTCTCTTCCATTTTATACATCTGTTCATGTTCAAACATGTTCTAATTTCTTTTGGGTGTTTAGTTAAAATCATTCTAAAAAGGAATAATATACACTACCACTAGAAGCATGCAACAAATCTCGCTCCCCTAGTAGGGGAAGTGCGAGCAATGAAAACCAAAATGAAAAACAATGAGCAGAGCTAAAGCTGGACTCTGTGGCAGCAAGATTTCTCAGGCATATAGGCATATCATGGTCTCTTTTGTTAAACAATACAACAATACAACACCCACAAACTGCCTGCACTACAACCACAGTAGCTACGGCTAGATAGACAAGGAGCCTGCTTCACTGTCCTACTGTGAAGCAGCAGGTGTTTCTGCCTCTAATTCACCAGTAGAAAGCAGAGGTCTTCACTCAGATACTAAAAAGCGAGACCCAACCCTGGACCCAAGTTGTGCCACGATTGTGCACTTGGGCCTATGAATTAATATTTCTAACGCAGGAATGGATCCCTAGCAAATGTACGATTGTTACGATAATGTGGTGTGTCAAACTTAAGAAGAAAATATTTTTTGAGGTGAAAGAAAACTGAACAACTGTGAATCATGATGCACCACCAATTAACTTTCTGTGGTCTTCTTTTAGGTCTGCTGGGGTCAATCGCATTTCGGATCCGGTACAAATTATCCTCAGGTCTGGTTCAGACTGGGTCTGAATCTTTTCGGATCTCTTTCGGATTGAGTCCCTTTTTTAAATATTAATTTATGCACATCGTGTAAAGGTAGGTTTTCCACCAGATCAAAACTTTGAACATATGAAGACCTCTAATAGGAAGGAACTTCCTTATAACTGAGCAAAATAAAGCTGCTAATTGGGGCAGGAGCAATACACTGTGTTAAAATTTGTGTTTTTCCCTACAGTAGGTTTCTCTCAGTTGTGGCTCAAATGAAAAGCCAAACAAAAACTCCATTTGCTTAAGAGAAACTCTGCTGCCCTCTGTGCAGACCCCTTCTTTCCTCCCTTCCCTTGACCATGCTCTCTGGTCCATGACTCCCTCCCTCCATCCTGACGGTCGCTCCCACACTCTCCACATTCCTCCCTTGCTCATGCTGGGAGGACGTCTCCCTGTGGCTAAAAGCATTGTGGGAAATCCCAACGGCCAGGCCCTTCAGAGGTCCTGCAGACCACTGAGGTAAAGTGTAAAGGACGCCTGCGTTCCTCGCTTGCTGGTCAAAAGGCTCTTCTTGCCAATTTATTACACACAATGCCACAAGTAAAGAGTAACACATCACTGTCATTAATGTCTCGATACTGAACCTCACAACAAACAGAACAAAAACATCAAATACCCACATTTGAAGCAGCAGTCAATACATCCCACGCTGTGCAAAACCTCAATTTATAGCACTAAGAACATTAGGCAGGAAAGGAATGAAATTTTAAGATGTGTTGCCCAAAATATTTTTCCATAGTTTCTTTTTGTACATTACAAATCACTACGCGACAGAAACAAAGTGGCATCGCAACCTGTCAGACCATGTGACACAGCTCAGGCATCTCTACTGACCTGGCATGACAACAAACAAGCAGAAACACATTTTACTCAAAGCAGAACACACACATACAAACACACAGAGTACAAAATACATGTGCCGTCTCCTCTCCGCTATCATACAACAAAATTAGTACTCTGGAGGGAATATGAGCCAGATTGTGTCCCTGAATTACCCCACTTTGTACTTGTGTGTCATTGCCATGGAATTTTAAACACACTGGCTAAGACCTGCCCAATTAAATATACAGGCACAGAGTAATATACATGCACATACTCATACCATTGTACATAGAAATACCCACACGCGGCAGTACTTAGCTGTCCTAATAATGTCTGAGATGCACTAAAAGTTGCGCTACAAGTTTATGGCATCTACCACTCCCATAAGCCTGAACCTCCTTTAGGTTCCTCTGAAACTACGAATGCTCTGCTACAAGACATATCTACCCTGCTATTATTACCCACATGGTAATATCTTGAGAGCATACAGTATAATGCCCATGTAACCCAGTTAAAGTGGCTTGAAACACAAACTGCCAATTAATCCTGATTTTAGAGACACAATTAACTTCCTCCCCAACTCTTAATGCGACTTATCTTTTCAGAAAGAGGAGGTGATAATGTTGTTACACATTCTCATTATTGACAGTCACACCCCTTGTACAGGTATGGCTCTAGTAGTTGGTCTGAAAACATTAAATGGTGGCTTGAATAGGATTTCAGTTACCAATCACTACTTTTGACATTTTTTGTTTTGCTATCATGACTCTAGAATCCAAATTTTGGCACTGTATATTAGAGGCCTAGAATTGTTTTTCGTTATGTTCAAGGTGGGTAAAAACTGATAAATTGATCATTCACTTCCATGTTTATGAGCATGAGCCGACGGTTCAAATTACTAGACAGTGAGCAAAAACAAACATGGAGGATAAAGCTGAGACTTGATCAGTTCAAATCCAAGGTGTGGCACTATATTGGATGTCACGGTTTTAAGAAATGGCGTAAACCTTGGTAAGACTACAGCTGTTAGAAAACAAAATAAACGATGGCAGTAAAACAACCAACATGCGGGCGCATCCAGCTCAACACCATCCAGAACTAAACCTGCAGAAGCAGAAAGGAGGGAGTCTGCCAAACAGACTCCAGACACATCCCAGTAAGATCTGCTATGATACAACTCTGATAACAAACCGCCTCTAATTATCTGCTTCACATAATCCAAGATTAAAATCAGCAACCAGAAAACACCAAATTTCCCACCAAACATTACAGAATTGTAGGAATCACAATAGCCTAGATGTTAGTATGTCAGCATTAGTACCTTAGGGATCAATATCATATTTTATTGGAAGGTTGATTGCTGATTGCCACCCTCAGTGATGGACTGATATTATGAAATAAACTACATGTCATTTGTGCCTTGTTCATGTCATATTGATCAGACTGAGTTGGAAAAAAGAAAACGTCAGAGGTGTCAACAAACTGGTGGCAAAATGGCTACAAAGTCACAACCACTGACAGTTACATCTAAAATCCAATATTAACCAATACACCATCTGTAATTACATTTGTTTAAGCACTACAAATATGTAACACAATAATAGTTGGCAATTTAGGTTATTTAAATGGTGTGACACGACTAGCAATCTTGGAATAAAGCATTAAGTTTCTTCCCATTTTCTATGACACTAATAGCCCAAAGATCTGTCAAAGTCTCAAACTGAACCTGCCTTGAATTGGCCATCATATTAGTTATTACAAATTGTTACTACATTCACATTTCAAAATTCCACCAAAAATCTTGGTGTGGTCTCCTTGAAAACAGAAAAGTCTATATTAAACAGCGTGGTTAATAAACAATATTCAGCTCTGCGAAGAGTCGCTTATTTTCTCACAAACAAATGTGAAAGATTACCAAAGATTTTCATACGCGTGCACACATACGCAGCATCACTTCTCCTGAGCTCAACCAAAGAACATCAAGGATTTAACATACCAGAAGATTTGACATAGTGTTAATTTCAAATCAAAATCAAGCTCTTTGAATTGTCTCACATGCACCAGGTTTTATGGTAAATTGACAAATCGGAGAATATCAGGAATCTCATCTGTTGGAGAACCGCATGGACAACAATAGTTAAATAAAAATATTAAATTAAATAAAAAATCCAGCGCTTGCTGTGAAAACCAGGTTTTAAAATGTGCTCTGCCGCTGGTTAGCATTGTGCCATGGTGCTACATTAAACTCGGCTAACTAGCTCACTCAGCCTGGCTGGCAGCCTTTAACATGCAGGTCACCGCGGCCCCCAGGTTCCATGTGAGAGCAGCTCTGTTTGAGAGGACCCCTCCCCTCCGGGCAGGAGGAGCAGCCCCGTCTGTGCAATAACTGTCAATCACAGCAGAAAAACATGAAAGCAGAATTATAGGTACATTTGGACTCAGACAGACACATCCCTGAGGATCCTGTATGGGCAACAATCCCGCCACACATCCACACGTATGAGACAGAGACCTCCAACACTAAAAAAGAAATGAAATGCAGCTATTAGAAAAACAGATTCATATTTATATACTAACAGTTTTGAAAGGCACACTAAGTATGTAAAGACTTACTACTAGAAGCAGGTCCTTACAGAGCTAAAAGACTTGTTTTAAAATGACGTCCTACAGCCTTGTGTAGCCAATTTTCTTTATTATAGTAATTCATCTTTACTATGTTTCAAAGTGATGGCCGCTCTATATTGGTCAGCGTAGAATTTGAACAAATGAATAAATAAAGAAAACAACTGATGCACTTGCTGAAAATGCTGCGTGGCATGAATGACTATAAATTGAGTAACAGATACTTCTGTCATTTGATCTATTTAAATCATTCCACACGGTTTTGAATAACTGGGGTTCGTGCTCCTAAAACAACAGGGCCTTATTTATTGAACAATTTATTGATTTTTTTGTTATTTTAATACGAAAATAATCCATCCATCCATTATCTATCCCTGCGTATGCTTTCTAAATAGTAATTACATTTTTACTGTACTGACTGTATTGTCCATTTGTCTCCCATTTTATCCTGTTTAACATTATTATTGATCCTAACTTGCCTAACTAATTATACATGACAATTTTATGTACAGTAGTTTAGTAATGTTGAAGTGTTTTAATTTCTTTTGCATTACAGCAATCATTTAACATCACTCTAAACTTCCAAACAAATTGAATGTAAACTTGCAGACCTACTATGTTTAAAAAACAAATCGCATTTTTCCTGCTCTCTGGGGAATACTACATAATTACTGTACTATAGAGGCCTGACTATTGTAGTAGTCATTCAGCTGATGAACTAAATTCCTTAATTAACTGTGAATGGACATCTCAGTCAGAACACCATGTAAATGGGAAACTGATGCTTCTTTTGCTAAATCTAAATACTCCTTAGTTTATGAAGAAACTGGTACCAAAAAAAGAGATCAAAATGTAACTGAGTGAAAATAAACATTTCAAGCAATAGAAAAAACAGACACACTTGGGTCTAATCTACTGTATGAATGGGGAGGGGAGCCCCCTGCCACCCACTACACAGGCGAAGAGACAAACCGCCCCTCCAACACATCCCTCCATGTCATACACAACACAAGCCTTGCGAGTTTTAATTAGAAAACCCATGAAGCAAACAAATGCACGGAAACATGAGAAGCCAATACACAAGAGGAGAAAATAAATCCTTTGCCACTTTACGTCAATATCCATTTCCCTGCGTCCTTCACCTCGCTGTGGTTTTTGGTTGACACGCTTCGGATTAGATAGCAGATAAATAAACAGTGTGGACGACGTTCTCAGGAAGAGCACCCTGATTGTGTTGTGTCCTCAGTATGTGCAGATCAGAGAATTGTACTGATAGGCCAAAGCAGTGCAGCTGACGTCCTTTCCTCAAGCCACGTCCCTGAGCATCAAGAGTGGTTGTACAGGGATAACCACTCTACAATTCAAGGCCTCTCGCATCAGAATACAGCTATCAATGCGGGCACCTCCATAGATAAATGTCAAAGAGATAGTGACCAATGTTAGGAAGAGCCTGTGCCTGGCTTGTTACTGTTGCATCTAGGCAATGTTAAGCTATCAAGTTATGGCACCAGTTAGTCTTTGAGTGCATGAAAGAAGTATTTGCTGTCATGCCTGATAATGTAACAAATGTTGGTCTAAAAACAGAAACAACGTTATAGTCTGGAAAACGCACGAAATGCTAGTGAGGTAAAGCTCAGTCTTTTCAGTCATTCTTTTCATTTTTGCTTTACTTAGTCCTAAGTATGGTGAAAACAAATACTTGCTATACTGCTACACCATGACCGTGTCTGAAATAACTACCTCGTTTACTCATTCACTACTCCCTGTGTGAAAGAAAACCAGTAGTTAACTGTACAATGAGCGGAAAATTGAGATTTCAGACACTTATGAATCGTCATTTTGCATCATTGCTGACATGTTTAGTGTCACATTACTGATTTATAATCTATAAAATGTGACACATTGCATTGTGGGATTGTTAGCATAAAATATTGTACATGCCATGGACACAGGGCTTTTTTCGTTACATTGTGGGAATTTTTAAGGGCACTACAAAGAGCATAAATTCACTCACTCAGAATTTGGACAGTGAAATAAAATGGTGAACAGTAAATATAGTGCCCTATATAGTAAATAGGGAGTGATTTCTGACACGGCCCATATGTTCCTGCCATATCTTATGGTACTTGTTTCTTTGCATTTCTACAGTTATGCTCATAGAGTAGTAAAGCAATGAAAGCAATTAGGATCATATTTACATACAGTCTGTCATGGATATATGTTTCTGAGAATAGTGGAGATGTTTATGTATGAAAGAAACTGTGTGATTAAGTGTGACACAATAACACAAAAAGAGAGCCAGAGTTGAGCTGGATTACCTCAGAAGCCCCCCTGCCCTTTCAGCAGGGCCTCATATGGAGAACCAGGTCTCAGGTCCCCTGGGCACTGATGTCTGCTCTCCACTCGACTCCTCCCAGTCAGCCACGGAGGCTGTGCAGGAACCTGGCCCACTCACGACACCCTACAGCCACAAGTCATTCACACCTGGAACAGAGGGAGAGAACTTTGCTCATCGGGTGAAACACAAACAAGCAAAATGGCAAGGAAAAGCACTCAGTCGCTTGTGTTGACAAGACCGACATGTAGCAAACACATAACCGGTGCAAAGCTTAGGTCATTAGGGGCTACAGTAACAGTGTATACATGCCTTTTTAACCCAGACACTCATTTATACCTCAGTTATTGACCGGTGTACACATAGGGGACTACAAGACAACGTATGATACTCTATCAAGAGCTTCCTTGCTTCTTTTCATCCAAGAGGACTTCCTTCTTCCTCTAAATATCAACTGTGGGAGTTAAAAAGTTACTTCTTTTTTTTTTTACACCTCAATAATGCAAACAAATTAGGGTAGAAGTGGTGACCATAGAATGATAAATATGAAACAGCCTCAAGACTATGCAACAGATCATGGCAGACAGCAGTGTTGCCTAGCAATTGAAAAGACCAGAGTCCTGTAACAGGAAAGTCTGCAGTTCAATCTCAGCAACTGGCAGGTATGCTTCAAAACGGTCCTTGGACAAGACTCTGAACCCCGACCTGCTAAGTCAGAAGTCGCTCTGAATAACAGAATCAGCTAAAGGACTGGAAGGCAAACTGCAACAAAGCACAAAAGCCACTGAGATTTTCTCTTTATTATTTTGAGGGAGAAAACATAGGCATGTTGCTGGATACACATGTATTGGAAATTTGTATAAATGACACTTACTAAATAAACTTGTGAAAGGTATCAAGACTGTATTCATTAGAAGAGTAAATTCACAAAACTCCAAGGTATCAGATGTCTTTTACTAAACATTACACTATAGGACCTGTGGATTTTTTTCACTCACAAGTTAAAAAAGATGGCAAAACAAAAAAAAAAACTCAACACATTCTTTGCCATGTTTAGCTCTCTGGTCTTGCCAAGGTAACACAGCACAATGCCACACAAACGGGCCTACTCGAGGAAGTCGTCCCTAAAATACACACATCTACAAACCTAAAACTCTGCAAATAAACGTAAAGCACACAACAACTACAGAGACTAGACTCCCCCCNCCCCCCCCCCCCCCCGAAATCTCAGCGCCTCACTGGACAACTCTTGGCGGACAAAGTAATTCCATGGCGCTTGAAACTCCAGGAACTTTTTTTTTCTTTTTCCTAAAAGAAGTTGTTCCTGTTTCGCCAGAGAACTGGGGGGGAAGGGAGGACTTCAGCACTTGCATTCATGGAGCGTCGGCCAGCGCAAACAAAGTCTTCCCCGAAGAGGGAGGCACTGGACGGCGGCTGAGAGCGAGAACAACGACGTCGGCCACAAGCACACAAAAAACATATACAAAATGGGCTTCATTTCAGGGCTTTGACTATTAATAAAACAATTCAGGCCCTCCTTAGGCAAACGTTCATTTTCAAGTTCTGCTAGCTCCGTTAACAATGTAACAATTAAATCGCTCGGTAGATGATAGGGCTGGCCGACACAATCAGCAGCCGAGGCCTATAATCTCGCTACGCGTTTATAAATCATATCAAACACATTTTTAATAAAGTAAATACAATACCAGCGGTGTGGTACTCCCGAAGAATGCAGAACATGCATGCTGCATTGTATCCTTTTTTCATTTTCACGAAGCACGGGCGGTCCTCCAGTATAATGGGGTAAAAACCAATATTTCTCCGCGGGTTTTACACCATGCTGAAAACATCGTGAATAATCCGCTTTTGGTGCTCTGGAAATAAACGGCATTCACGGTTGAAAGGGCACTCACTGTCTGCCAGGCCAGACACGACGTGGGTTTGCTAGCCAGCCTTCGGGGACAGAGGCAGAGAAGAACGGATACCGGAGTGAGATGTCCCCGGGAGGAGGACCCGCGTGTGCCCGTTGCCAGGAGGCGAGCTGTGGTACCGACACGTTCCACCTGGATTTGTAAAAAAGAACACTCACCTGGAATGTTAGTTTAATTCCCGTTTTCCTCGAACGACGGATTCATACCGTACACTTATCAAATCACAACATTATCACGGTAACATTATAAAATAGAAATGTGTCTCCCCCCTTTCGCTCGAGCTTTCCAGTGGTCCTACTCCATTACATCCCAGTCAAGATTTCCTGTCGTCTCCCCCCACACACCCCTCCGTTTCAGCGCGATGGTTTAGTCCGAATTCTAAGTAGCAATTCTAGGTCAGGTCTGTGTGCCAGTGACAATGTTACTGTCGGACAGAAGAGAGACACACCAATGTCCGCTCCATGTAACACGGTCAACAATATATAGCATAAGATACAAATATACAGAGGACAAACTCACTTAAACTGTGGTTTAAAATGTTGTACATTTATCTTGCGGAGTTATGCCCTCGTCTTTGTGGTGACATCGAACTTCCCTATAGTAAAGAACTTGGGAGTAGTTAAGTATCAAACTTCTCACACGATAATGACATAAATGTACCCATTATCTCGGTATAAGTCCAGCCATATCAAAAGAGCAAGAGCTGAAACTATTAGTTGATTCATTGATTAGTTGATCGACATTAAAATAATCTGCAACTTTTTTGGTGATCGATTCATCATTGGAAATCATTTTTCAACGAATAATGCCAAATCTCCAGTCTCCAGTTCCAGCTTCTCAGTAATAATACTTTGCTGCTTTTCTTTGTCTTATGTGAATATCATGAGGTTTGGGACTGTTTGTCCAGACATTTGAAGATGTCACCTTGGGTTTCAGAAATTTGTGATGGGCATTTTTCACTATCTTCTGATCAAGAAAATAATTGGCACATTAATCTATAAAAATAAATATTTGTTAGTTGCAGTCTGGTGTTACTGTCACTGCTGATATTTAGCCATTTGTGGAATTAACATTCAGGTTATTTCACCTCCAGATGTTTTTCTCCCTTAACGAAGCTGTCAATTTCGCAGCAGCTGTATTAAAGTGTCTTGGTCTTTTTTAAATAGGAGCACTTAATTAGCTACATCTGCATTTGTGTTACCAGAGTACAGTCATTTAATATTGCACTTCCATAAAGCTGGGGGACTCACAAGAGAAAGAAAGGAGGAAAAAAAGTCAAAATCAAAGCAGCAAAGGCTGCAATATCCAGATTTTTTGACCCCACAGTATGGGTTCCAAAAACCCTCCATCCTACATTTCCCATAATTCAACCATCTTTTCATTAGATCCTCCCTGCCTGGCAAATGCCCATGTCTTTCAAACTCCACACCTCCAGTTTGTGACTCCTGATGACATCACCAGGGGTTCTTTTTTTCACACTTGACAAAGTCCCTTTCAGAGGCTCAGAGGATATTATAAATGTTTTCAGTGTTGCAGAGGCTGAGTACTCTTGGTGGAGTTCCCCTGCACATATCAGTATCAGTTTTTGTACAAGTTAATTAATCATAATCATTGTTGGGTTCATAACCCCCAAATCATCACATTTTTACAGTTGTGGTCATAATGATGCAAAATCATTCAAGAAGAAAATTAATGAAAAGAAAACAAGAATGGTGAAAGAAAGAAAGAAGAAAACATGTCTTTAATGTAGAGAAGCCATATAAGCATTTACATTAATACATCAAGAGAAATATAGTTTTTACATACATATACATATTTACATACAGTAGGCTATATAGATATGTGAACATACATACCCATACATGTATCATGTATATATACAAATCCACCCATGTATGAATGGATAGGATTGTTTTAGTTTCATGTTTTGTGTATGTGTGTATATTTCTAATTTGTCCAACCAATTTCTATCAATGAGAGATGGTTGTCGTTGATGATGGTTTACCTATTTAATGTTACAAGCAAAAAAACCAGAATAAAAACACTAAAATTATCATATAGTATTTCTCAAGTTTATCACTACATCACCCTTCATTCCTTTTCTTTAAGCAGGGTTATTCAGTGCAATCCAGTTTTAATAGTGTTCATGGTGCGCAAAGTAGCTAATGACATTAACAAAATATGCCACTGATGCCACTTGAAAAACAAAATTATGTTCAGCTACAGCACACACACACACACACACACACACACACACACTTACAGACTATCACAAGCCTCAGAGGAAGAGTGAAACATTAAGGACATGCAATGTGAGTGTGGTCCTCCTCAATATTTAATCAAGATACATTTCAAATCTAACCCAAATGTATAATCATGACAACTGGGGATTGAATGAATTGGTGTTTAAGTGTACACATTATTAGCTGGCCTGATTGTGTGTGTGTGTGTGTGTGTGTGTGTGTGTGTGTGTGTGTGTGTGTGTGTGTGTGTTCCTGTACTTCTCTGAGAACTGATTTAGGCTCTCAAAGTGAAGATGTTTTTGCAAACTGAGACTGTTCTTCTTCAAGAGGCAGTTTGAGGGTGAGGACTCAGCTTTAAATGTACAAGGACAGAATCATGAATGTGTATTATATTTTTTGAGTTTTTAAGAGGAGTTGAGTGACTAAATTTGAGTTAGCAACATGGCTTATTTTGCTCACAATCTTCAAAATGTAAGAGCAGATTTGGAACTGAACATGCAGAAAATAGGGATGGCACGCTCAAAAGTTGTTTGGGTTGCATGTTTTGTGCTCAATACTTGTGTCATATAGGGCTGAAACTAACGATTATTCTCTTTATTGACTTAACATGCCAATTATTTTCTCTCGATTAATCGTTTGGTCTATAAAATGTCAGAAAATAGTGTAAAAGGTCTACCACAATGTCCCAAGAGACCAGTGGTCCAAAACCCAAGGGGTTTACAATCATAGAAGACTAAGAAAACCAACAAATACTCACTTTTTAGAAGCTGAGATCTCTGTATTTGGGGGATTTTTGCTTAAAAAATGACTTAAATGATAATTTCTTATTACGTAAACTAGCTCTTTAAGTAGCTCTTTAAGTCTATGTGAACCTAATTAGTTATTTGGTTTGTTTGAGATTTGGCTGAAACTTAGTTTTTCTTTCTTTCTTTCTTGTTAGGTGTGTTAACATACCATAAGTCCCTCTGCACATCTTGTACATGGCTGTAGGGTGTCAGCAACTTCGAAGCCTTTTACGACAATGAGCATTGTGGGATGACGTACTGTACATAGGACACAAAATCAAGGGATGAGAGCTGCATATTTGTGACTTTTGACAAGCAGGCCATGGCTACGTGGGACATGTTTGTGCATGCTAGCAGAGATCAGCGACACACCACAAAGCTCTGTCTCTCTTTCTGTCTCTCACCCACACATACACACATACACTCCCTCCCTCTCGGGTTTATGTGTGTGGGTGTGGGTGTGTGCATGTGTGTATGATAAACCCCACTGGTGGAGTAACAGTAGACTGGCAGTATTCCCAGACTGGGTTGCATTAGACATGCAAAGCTCTTCAGGTCGATGTTCTGGCTCTCCAGCACTGCAACTCTCTGGCATGACTAACATAGAATAGTTTGGAAAAATGAAAACAAAATCCAGATTCTGCCCAATGTTACATTTAAAACAGAATGAAAAACTAAATCGTATTCATTGCACTGTGAGCGCTATGTGTGTGTTTGCCCATATGTCTGCCTGCATGCGTGGGTGTGTGTGCATTATCTGTGTGTGTGTGTTTAAGCAGGACACCAACATTGACTGTTCACTTATCATATTACCATCTGCATTATTTAAAGCTTTGATAAACAGTCTTATGCTGGGGAGACACACTGTAAATGCAGAGAGGAGGGAAGAGGTGGTGGGCTGGAGGTGTGATACATTTTGTTGGTAAAGACAGTAACTGACAAATGAACATGTAGAATATTAACAAAATACAGTAAAACGGACACAGAGCTGTGGGTAGACTGAGATGCATGGTGGGTTCGAGGAGTGGGGGTGTGTACTGTATCTTCAGGGCTCTTCTGTTGGCCTGTTGCAGGATAGGCTGGTCGTATTCAGGTTTGTTCATTAACAGGCTTGGTGCTACGAAGAACGCCAGGACTGGCTGGGTTATCAAAATACTGAGACAGTGAGCTCACTCACACAGCGGTGAGGTCACTTACCAGAGTGTGGCAGCCTGACCAATCATCAGTCAGCCTATTATCATGGTATGCAGTGTTGCTATGAGTAACAGAGACAAGCACTGCCTCACAGATCCCTAATGATGGTTGATGCACTGAGATGCTACCACTTGGCTTATTCTTTTCTACTGTATTCTCCTCACTTTCACCACCAGTCCTGTTCTTTTCTAGACAGTCTTATGTCTGTATTTGTATTGCTCTTGCTGAAGTTGAACTTAGATTTCAGACATAAAGACTGAATTGAATTAAAAGTTTCATATCACCTCATTTACTCCCTTCTGCCCTGCCGTTTTTTCCCCTCCTCCCCTTGTTTACTGTCTCCTGCAGCAGTGTTTTCTGACTCTTCCCCGTGGCAGGTAAGTGTAAACAAGCCGGAGGACTGAAACAATGTTAATTAACCGATCATTAACAAGTCATGGCAGACCCCGGAGATCTAAGCAGTTGCCCACCCACCTGCGTCTCACCATTTCACTAACTGGACTGTTAATGACTAATCAGAGGCAAGAGCGATTAGATCGCCTCCTAACGAGAAGGATTTATGATTGCAAGAGTCTATTATGCTTATATGGCTGAGGCCTTTACAGCGAAAACAGGAACTAAGCTCAAGTCCTGAGGAGGAAGTATTCAGGTCTTTTACTTAAGTAAAAGTAACAATGTAAAAAAAGTGAAAGTACAGAAGTGTTATCAGCTAAATGTACTTAAAGTATCAAAAGTAAAAATACACAGGCTGATTATTACTGTATTAGATTGTTAATACTGATGCATCAATGTGTAAGTAACAGCTGGTCGAGGTGGAGCTAGTTTTAACTTCTTTATGTTCGGTTTGGTAGTTTAGCCCAGTGGTTCCCAACATAGAGGTCAGGCCCCTCCAAAGGGTTACAATATAAATCTGAAGGGTGGTGAGATGATTAATGCAGAGGAAAGAAGAAAAAGCAGAGCTTAGAACAATTATTAAAATTAAACCATTTGCGAAGTTTTGGGGGGGAATATCTTATCTTATCTGCTAATAACTCATAGACATCTGAAACAACAGCCCTGCAGCCCTGTCTCCTAGAAATTACATTTATATACTAATTTGCAATAGCAAATACGTTTTAAAGGAAGCATAGTGCTGGCCGGATTACATTTTCTATTAACATAATCAGGAAATGTTGTTAATGTATCTGGCAAGTCGCAAAAATGTTGATACTGAACGTATCAGTAAAATGCTCAATGTATTTTTTTTGTTTTCCTTCTTCATCTTGCAATGCAAAATCCGCTTGCAGTTACTACAACATTTTAAAACTTTTTAATGGTTATGTTTAAGTACTCACAGCACTTGGTTAAGGTTAGGGAAAGATCGTGGTCTAGTTTAATACAGAAAAAGTCCACAGGGACTGGAATCACAAGACTGTGAGAGAATGTGATTGTTAACATTTTAGTGAAACCACAACCTTTCCCTAACCTTAACCAAAGTGCTTTTGTTGCCTAAACCCAACCACAGATAGGAATCAGGATGTGAACCTGGTCTCTGGTGTCACAGTCCTGCGCTCGCTTTTTACGCCTGCCATCCACCATGACCACTTCCTTGTGACTCTGGGTTGGTTCATAAATGCTTCATTCACTCAAAAAAAAAAGGTTGCCTGTGAACATAATCCAGGCAGCGATTACATTTGTCAACACTGCATAATTGGGAAAACAATTTAGTAATATATAAACAGAATTTCTAGGAGAGGGATATTTTTAATGTAACATCTTAATCTGTACAGTAACTTGTGACTAAAGCTGTTGAATAAATGTGGTGGAGTAAAAAGCACAATATTTCCCTCTGAATTGTAGTGGAGTAGAAGTACAGCAGAAGTGTAGCAGAAAATGGAAATACTCAAGTAAAGTACCTCAAAATTGTACTTAACTATTGTATTTGAGTAAATATACTTAGTTACTTTGCACAGCTGCTCAGGTCTTGCAGGGGCTAGCAGACACGGGGACATATATGACAATAGTTGTGAGAGTGTGCACCCACCTTCAAACACCACCCAAACAGAAGAACACCCTGACTCACTGAGCGTATTCTCTTCCTCTCTCCTATCTTTGTGTATGAATGCTTACCGAGAGGAAACGATAGATGCAGACATTCCACAACCCATATTCCCCCTCACTCTATCTTGTTGCCATGGGAACCAAAGCAGACGGGAGACAGGTTCATATCGGCCTCCCTCAGGTCTCCAGTCACAGTCTCTCTCTCTCTCTCTCTCTCTCTCTCTCTCTCTCTCTCTCTCTCTCTCTGTGTGTGTGCTGTCAGAGCCGGCTGCTCCTGTGTGGGCCACTGATACTCGCTGATTAAAGGAAGTTATAATTTGATTTTCTCAGCAGGCGCCGTTTAATAGAGCAGTTTAACTAAAGCTGTGCCATCCCCAGGGCTTATAGAAGGAAAGGGAGAGAAAGAAAGAGGGAGATATATGGAGAGAGAGAGGGAGAGAGTGGGTGAGAGGGAGAGAGAGTCATGCTAATCCCAAACACTGAGCAATCACCCCACCAATAAACTCTCCCACTCACTCTCCCATTCTAATTCTGTTTGCCTATTTTTCCGTCTCTCTCTATCTCTCTTTCCCCCTCCGTGCCTCTCCGTCTTTCTTTCTCTGTTTCTCTTGCTCTTCCTCCGCCTATTAATCTGTGCTTCCCTCTCCTCTCCCTCCCTCCCCCCTCATTCCTTCCTCCCTCCTTTTAGTGAGGCAAACATGGGAGGGCTGGCTTGTCTATGTACAAGCTAGCTGTATTACTGGCCCATTGTGATAATAGCGTTTAATTATCCTCTCAGCTAAAATCAGCCCCATCACTCTGCTTCTCTTCCCTTACCCCGCTTCCCTTTCCTTCCCACTCCCCCCTACCACCACCCGTCTGTGATGTGTCTAATACTTCCCCTTACCGCCCTCTCCTCCTCCATGTATCTCTCTTCTTCTCTACCCTGCCGCCACCACCGCTCCCCCGCCCTGTTCTCCAGCTATTTCAGACCCATTTAGCGGGATAAGCATCTTGAGACAGACAGAGGGGTTTTTGCTCTCTTTCAGAGAGAAGCGAGGAGAGGATATGGAGACTGGCATCCCGGTGCCCGCCTCAGAATACCAAACAGGGGCCCGGGCATCTTAATATGCAGTGTGGGACAGAGGCTGAGATCAAAGAGAGGCACAGACAGACAGAGAGATGGGTTGGGGGTGGGAGGTTGGGTTCGGGGGGTGGGGGTACAGAGACAGAGAGAGGAGAAGAGAGGCAGCGATGGAGAGAAAGGTGAGAAAGGGAGCGAGTGAGTCCTCTCATTTCTCCTCATCTGAGCATCCTTTCCTTCACATCATCATTTCTGCTCTGCTCTCCTGCGTCACTCCCTTGACCCTAAGAAAAATCGATGGCTTAATTACCACGGCGTGCAAATCTGCATGCCTGCCCATGCATTGATGTGATTTTGTTCAAATGCGTGGATGGTGGAGAGAGTATATATGTGCTCACGTCTTTCTCTGTTTCACCCTTGTTTGTGCATAGTGGGGGGTAGGATGGTGGCTCTACCTCTGCCACGTACCCAGCCCCTCTATCTCCTCAGTCAATTAAGATCGTGAGTAGCTGTCCCTGAAGCGGTGTAGACAGGCTAAATGAAAAGGCAGTGGATGTGAAATATGAATCATTAGAATACTGCAAGGACAGGCTGGGGGAAAGGCGGGAGAGGGGGGGAGGGAGGGTCTGGTGGCGAGATAAGGAGAAAAAGGAATGGAAGAGAAAGGGAGAGGAAGAATGAGGGAGCAGATAATAAAAGATTAACGTCACGCCTCTCAGAGTGGTGGAATTTCAAAACCCTCCAGATCAAATTATTTATCCCTGTCTATAAAGGCAGAGGAAGAGAGGGAAAGAGAGGAAGCTCAGGAAAAAGAGGGCTGCTAGAGGGGAACAGAAGGGAAGAGCGAGTGAGGAGAGGGAAATGGAGTAGAATGGAAGAAAGGCGCGAAGACCTCTCTCACTCTCTTTGATGATGATGCTGACAGCAAAACAAATACGCTGTGTATGCGTGTGTGTGTGTGTGTGTGTGTGTGTGTGCTTTTTTGTGTTGGTTCTAAGACAGGAAAAGAGAGAGAGAGGGAGAGAGAGAGAGAGAGAGTGCAGGCAGATGTCTGCATTCACTCTGTGGGAGGCTCAAGGCTGTTTGCTGAGGATGGAGAGACAAGAGAGGGAAAAGAGAAAAAGAAAGAGAGAGGGAGAGAGACAGAGAGGGTGGGATTAAATGAAACCTGTTTCCCTTTGATTCTTCACTAATTTGCAGTGAGATGAAGAGCAGAGAACAAACCACCTACGCAGCACAGCACCACACCAAACCACACGCACACATCACTTGCCTAAGTCTCAATAGAGTTCACTCGGGCACGCTGACACTCAAACACACACACGCTTACATTCATTTGTAGTTCACTGCTTCGCGCCCTTCTTACCAATGACATTGACATTTCTCTACATGGGCTGTGTAGCCCCTGCCTGACTTCATCTTTCCTCTATTTTTAATTTCCCGCTGCTCCTTGCACTCTCAACTGTATTTTCCACTATCATCCTCCAAATGTTTTTTATTTTATTATACCGCCAAAACTCAAGAATACCAGCAGACCGTGTTGCTCAGATACACATTGACTAAACACTCGTGTGCACACATGCAGGCGCAAAGTCCTTCCTCATTAGCCCTGATTCCCCCTGAGTGACATCTTTAACAAAAGGATGCAGCCTCTGCCGCCATGGCAACAGCCTCCTCCATCTCTATGCGGTGCTTCACTGTTTACATGATGGGATCTCACTCTCTTCTTCTCCTCTCACTCCATCGCTCTCTCTATCAGCTTCCTGCACTCTATCACCCCTCTCTTTTTTTCCTCCCTTTTCCCTGTTTCTCACTCTGTTTGTCTCTCTCTTGTCACAGTTTCCCTACTCCTCTGTCTCAAGCTCCCTTTTCTTTCTCTGGCTCCTCTCTTTTCTCTGCTGCCTTGCTGCTGGTGTTGTCTTTACTAGGCTAAGTTTTTTTTTCTTTTCAAACCCTTAAGGACATACAGTAGAGGCCACCTGCTTGCCAGTCAGAAAATGATAGGTCTAAGAGACAGAGAGAGAGAGGGGCGAAAAGAGAAAGAAAAGAGAGTGGCACAGATGAGTGTGTGCACGTGATTAAGTGTGTGTTTTTGTGTGTGACCACCACGCATATGTGTGTGTGTGAAATAGAGTGTGAGGGGCTTCCAGGAGACTCTGATATCTAGGCCACAGGAGTCCAAGGCAGCCAGTGTGTCTGGTGTCACAGCAAATCAACTGTCAGCTGTACACCACCTGCCTGCCCACACATGCTCGCACACACACACACACACACACACACACACACACACACACACATACAAGTACACCCAAAGTCTGAGGAGAAGAGACTAAGAATAGAACACCCGGAGAGCGTTTCTCCCTCCACCTCCTCTTCCCTCTGTCTGCTCTCCTCCTGCCACCGTCAGCGGTGTTTTGCAAGTGGCCTCCAACACGATAGGAATCTTTTCTGTCTTCCACCGTTTCCCCAGAGCTCAGCCCAGCCCCTCTCTCCCACAGTGAAATGAGTCACCTGCACTCCTTCGCTCCTCTCCTCTTCTGTAGATATACAGTAGCTGGTAAGGTCTTCGTTTTTAAAGGAAAGGCAAAGCAGGAGGACGTCATCCATAGCCCTCCGGTATGTTCTGCTTTTATTGACAGAGGCGGAGGGAGGAAAGTGATGCGAAGCGGTGAAAACACAGGAGAGACGCTTCTGAAGCGGGATTCGATTGGAGGCCAGCAGGGGTACGTGCGGTTTCAGAGGCCTGAACCGCTAAACCATCTCTGGGGAGGATTTTCAGGGCCTGTATGCACATTAATGTGTGCAACCTGGAGATATTAGACAAGATGGAGAGAGAGCAATTTTCAGCAGTGGAGTGGTTAGGCCATCTGTAGCATCTAAATCCACATAATACATACGCTGTGTGTGTGTGTGTGGGCACGTATACAGAGAGATGTGTGAGTGCTTGCTTACATTCAGTGTGAGTGTATTGATGTGTGTGTGTGTGTGTGTGTGTGTGTGTGGTGCTGCTCTCAGTCTGGTCCCTCTGCCTCTCTGCTGTCTGTGGCCTCCTCTTCCCCATGAATACTAATGTGCTTCAAACCCCAGAGATCAACCCTCCTCCCTTTCCCTTCACTCCCCCCTCCCTCCCTCCGTCCTCCGCCAGCCTCTCTCCCTCCCTCCCTCCCTGCCTTCCTTCACCACAGTCTTCATTTATTTCTCCGCCCCCTTTACCTTTCAACTTTCCCTCTCTATCATGTACCCTTTTACCCCATCTTTTTCTCCTCCCCAAACGCCCTCCCTCACTTCCTCTTTCCCTGCCTTATTTCCTCATCCTTCCGTCCCTCTTCCTTTTGCCTTTCCTCGTCTTCATTTTTACCTTTTTACCTCTTCTTCTTTTCATCCTCTCCTCTCTCCTTTCCTCACCTTTCCTTACATCTCAGCTGTTCCTCCCCTTCATTTCACGTTACATTGCACAACTGTTCTTCTTTTAACATCACCTCTTCACCAAGCATCTCTCCTCTCCTCGTTTCATTTCTCTTTTTTCCTCCTCTCCTCTCTCCTTTCTGCCTTGTCCCCTCCGTTCTTTACAGTACACCTCCTCAAGAGGACATGTAAATGAGGTCAGCACAGCCGAGTACATCAACCGCATCACTCAGGTGTGAGCGTAGGTGTGCACCGACGCATACGTGCACAAATTAAACATGCAAGTCCATGAATTTGTGTGTGTATTCATTACGGGTTGCGTGTGTGCGGTGCGTTCCAGCCCTAATAAAGAATTTCCTCTCTTAAGCTGTATACCAGTGAACCAAGTGCTCCAATTACATAAACGCCTTCACCCCAATACATTTTGACATCCTGAACATTTTTCACGGCCTAATTCATTTAAAATTGCATCCCATTTCTTGGCCTCCTTTTTTCCTTTTTTTTTTCACCACAAGCCCTGGAAACAGATGATGAGCAGGGGTGAAGGGATGAGAGGAGCTTTCAGTTCCTTGTGTAATATAGAGGCTGCTGCTCTTCAGTAGCCTACTGCTGCTGACTGGACGTTCTAAAACTTTACTGCTTTTCCGCACACACACAAAGGATGAGTGTGGAAATAAAAACCCTGTGACTGCCAACAGCAGAGTGTGCATTTGTGAGAATAAGAGAGAGAGAGAGAGGGAGAGAGAGAGAGAGAGAGAGAGATGGGGGAGTGAGTTAAAAGGGAAGAAAATGGGAGGAGAGGAGGAGGAGAGTTGTAGTTCAGTAATTTAGAGTAGAAAGTTTTTGGGAGAAAAGAAGTAAACTGTGTTCATCATTAAGACCAGTCAATTTAGGTTGTAGAATATTCCTGTTTGTGTCAGCAAACCAGCAGAAATGTGTGTGTTTGCTCAGCGGCAGTAGTGGGAATAATGAAGGCAGAGAAGCGCAATCCTGCAGGAATCCATCTCAGTCTGCAGTTCTCCTGATGTGGAGCTGAGAAGCAGAAAGCAACAGGCTACTGGAGATTGACCCCATGCACACACACACACACACACACACACACACACACACACATTCTTAAGACAATAACAGCCTCTGCTGGGGAGAAAACACATAACATAGCCACACTCAAAGACACAGGGACAAATGCATGAAGAAACCCACCCACAGATTGGGTTCCACACACACACACACACACACACACACACACACACACATAAATAGCACAAGCAGGATACACACAGATTGTTAGTAAACAGATTAAATTGGAGAAGCTATTCACACTGGCATGCATGCAGACACACACACACACACAGACAAATATGCAGATGCACATATGAGCATCTGTGTGTGTGTATGCACACACACACACACACACACACACACAATTCACACTGCAGGACCACTTCAGGTTTCATCATCTTCTTTTCCTTTTTTTTGCTTTCTTTCTCTTGAGAGCAGGGGAGGGGGGGAGCAGGAGGGGTGTTTCATTCCCTCTCTTTTGTTGCTGCTGGGGAGAGAGAGCACATATCCATACAGAACGCTCTCTCCAGCCCCATTCACACCCACACACCGCTCCCTTCCTCCCTCCTCTCACCCCCCCCCCCCAACACACACACACACACACACGTACACACACATCCACAAAGATACAACATCAAAGAGCCGACACCGCCGAAGGATTACTTCAGCCACACACTGGCTCCTCAATCCGGGTCCGTTCCTCTCGTGGAACCCCCCTCTCGCCTGGCTGCACTTGGTACAGCCCAAGCATTCCTGCCAAGTAGCTTTCACACATGGAGGGGAAGCTTGTCTCAAGCAATTGCTGACAAGCTACAAACAAGACAGCCTCCCTTTCCCTCTCTCTCTCCTTTTCTCTCTCTCTCTTACTCTCAACCCTTCAACCCAGGTCTGCTCTGTTCCCACTCGTCCTCACTCCTTACCCCTTCCACCTTCTCCACCCCCCCTTCCCCCCCTTCTGAGAATGTGGGGGCCCCACTAGCATAAATTGTCAGCTGTTCCTGGGCGTACTCTCCATGGCTCCCTAAACTCACATAAGCCTACATATGCAGTCGCTGGTGGGACAAGGGTAACCCAAGTAAGCCCTGTCGGTTATGAGTCTGAAAAAGTATACCAAGGCCCCCGATTAATGCTGCAGCGTGAAGACACTGAGAGTTTTACTCTATAATAAGCTGCAACAGATACTGAGGCTAATGGTAATGTGGGGTTAACATCAACATACTTTCTTTTTGGCCTTTTAAATTCATTAACGTAAACACTGACACACTATTATTAGTCTGAGTCTTCATTATGCACAAGCAGTGTCATACTAGTAATATCCCCTTTGTGTATTGATCACTCAAAGACAGTTCATCAGCATTAACCATTTGAGAGTTAAGAGTAGGGCTGCAACTAACAATTGTTTTCATCATCGATTAATGTGCCCATTATTTTCACGATTAATTGTTTAGTCTACAAAATCTCAGAAAATAGTGAAAAATGGTCATCACAATTTCCCAGAGCCCAAAGTGATGTCTTCAAATTGCTTCTTTTGTCCAACCAACAGTCCAAAACCCAAAGACTCTTCATTTACTGTCATAAATGACAGAGAAAAGCAGCAAATCCTTACATTTAAGAAGCTGGAAACAGTAAATGTTTGACATTTTTGCTTGATAAATTACTGAAACGAGTAATTGATTAAGAATAGTTAATAGGCAATTAATTTTCTCTCGATTGATTAATTGACTAATTGTTGCAGCTCTAGTTAAGAGCACTTAAACCACAATCATTAACCTTTTATACAGTTTTTATAATTATCACCGTGATGCCTGTTTTTAGGGATTATTAAATGTAAGAACATGAAGGTAATTAATATTTTTATATTTATGCCTATAGCCAGAAGTCATGGAAGGGTTTCCACTCACAAAATAAGCACATCATTCTGGCACTTGGGTCAACATTTGCTGTTTTTAAAGGTGCTCTATAAATAAATTGACTTAACTTTTAATTTTTCCCTCGATATTCCACATTGGGGTCTGGAGGGGTTGATATGGCTGGAACCATTTTGCATTGTATTCTTATTGTTACCATGCAGCCATTGTTATCCACTAGTGTAGGCTGTCATCTAGTGTCAGGTTTGGGTACTGTTGGTTTAATGAAGCAACACGTTTTGGTTTTTTTTGTTTTGTTTTTTACTACAGCAGCACCAAAGTAGACTTTCAGTTGGGTAAGAACCAGTTCAAAACCTGTGAAATATTACAGCAAAGGGCAGTTCAGTCACTTGAAATCAGAGATAGAATAAGATACAGAAACAGTCATATGTTTTATGTATGAATGTGAACCATAGTGCTTTTTGCTGAGTGTATTACAGAGTGAACAAAGAAGTCCCTGCTTCCTCTGTCTGTCTGGTTTCATGAGCATTCTCATTACAGCAAATACACCAGTGAGATTTCTTTGCTGAAAAATTCTCTTTTGACTAGTTCCCCTTCACAGCTTGTGAGAGCTAGATTCAGCTGCAGAGGACTTGTGCAAAATGCTGAAGTTTCAACATGTGTCCTCTGTGCTGTGCACAGCCCAACTTAAATAAATGTCTTCCATGTATGTATTCAAAGCCTGAAGTAAGCAAATGTAACAACATTTGATTTTTAAATTCTTCTTGTGCATATATACAGTATGTCTAAAAAGCTCCTTACGTTTTGTTTACATTTATTTACAGAGCCACCAGAACAAAACATGCATTTGTGGATCGCAGGATGTTAATTAAGAGTTTCAAAATTCCACATACTGTAACCTGTCATGTGATTCATGCATGCAGATTTGATAATCTGTAAATAAATGCAAAAAAAAATTAAAAAGACATCTAAAAAGTGGTTTTAATTGGAGTAAAAAAGTACACAACTCCAAAAAATTCTTCAACAGGTGCTTGACCAAGCAGGCAAACGTTGTGGAAAATTTGCACACAGTTCTTTGCTGCCACAGTCATTTTTACGCACTCTTGCTCTGCCATTTGTTGATCTATCAGATCTTCTTCTCTTGCCTGATGAAGATCTGATTGATCGAAACCTTGCACAGCAACAGTGCATAAAAAATTATAATGGGAGCAAAGAGCAGTGTGCAGATTCAACTTTTTGCCATAAAATTTGATGTAGACATTTATATGCACACGAAGCTTTTTAAGTGAAAATAAATGCTGTTGGAAATATACTACATGTAGAATACTTGACATTTATTCATTCATTTATTCATGAATCACACATCATCTGTCCCTAGTATGACTAATTTCATCCATAGAGAGGCAGGTGGGATAAACAAATGACTGCAGAGTGCAGAGACAGTTATTGATGGAGGATGAGATTTTACTTGAACTCCATCTGAGAGAACACCTCCCACCCTCTATAATGAGCCATTACTCCTTGCGGCACACTTCAGCCTCCAGCTCACCCTTACTTTAAGTACTTTTTTGTACTGACGGCACATCTAATCCTCCACGATCACACACAGTCTCTGTCAGCTTTGGAGGTCTGCACCACCCATACGATCCATTCTGGACTACTTTTCCCATGTTCATGCTTGGATCTTTCTGAACCATATTTTTATTGCACCATTTCTGTTCTGTCCTTATCTGCAAGCACATGTGATTTACATATGCAATTTAAATAAATTTGATTTAGGTGAGTAATGCTGCACAAAAGTTTCAAAGTTTCATCTTAAATTGGTTGAACATGAGTGTGTATTTCATCTGGTCTCGCTGCACGTGTGATAAAACCTCCATTTTTGCTGCAGATGAGTCGGTCAGAAAGGATGCAAAGAGGTGATTCATCATGCCTAAAGCTTTTCCTCATTCCTCCTGGATCATGGCCTCCCCAGACAGAACTCCTCATCCTCCTCTTGACTGGATAAATGCAGTGCTGAACCCACTGCAGATGCGTCAAACAATCCGGTGTTTTATCACCATCACACCTGTGTAAAGTTCGAGTATGGCTGCGGTAGACGAGAGTCATGAAGTTAATATTCTGGATGGAAATTTTCTCTCCAGATAAATATCTCCTGTATGGGGCTGCATGTAATGTTTATTTTCATTGTCTATTAATATGCTTGTTATTTTCTCAGTTAATCGTTTGGTCTATAAAATGTCCAAAAGCCCAGGCAACACTTCCTTTAAGACAGAAAAGCAGCAAATATTTAAAATGATTAATCCATTATCAAAATAGTTGATTAATAGTTAATCGACTAATTGTTTCAGCTCTATGCCTGTATACAATCTATATGAACAACTCAAAACATACCTGTTATTTGACAAGGTGACACCTTTAGTTACCAAGTAATTACTAGTAAAAAAAACCCAACCCCATTTAATCTTTAACAGAGAGGATCCTCTTCAGAAAATAACTCCCCCAACTCTGTATAATTTGTCCCCATAGTTTGAATCTTTACATCAATATATCGATAAATCTCTATATAATTTATTTGTATAAAACATGTAATTAAAGCAAGAATAAGATACAAAAAGCACAAAAATGTATTCAGCCTTTTGACAGATAGCGAGGCAGCTCATTTATTTCTAAAATCAATTTGTGAAACATAAACATCTTTGTGAACACATTGCATTTACTCAGTAGGAGGGGAATTTGAAGTACAAGACGCCGAGTGTCTTGTCATTGATTAAAGTGGAAGAGGAGATCAATAAAACATCTGTAATGACAGTTTGATTACTATACAGAAATTCACATTAAAAACGAGACACGTTTCCCTTCTTAAAATTGGCAGCCTTAGAAAAGACAGTGGACTACAAATGGCCTGCAAATACACATGCAGTGGTGTCACCATACCAGCCCAGAGTCACATCCCCGACTCATGGGCTATGAGAGACTAGCAGATCAATATGAAAGGAAGGACAGACTAGTCAAGTCATTTAAAAGTAAGCACACCAAAAAGGACAAAGACCCACTGAAACACCCAAAGGACCATCTCACTCCTGAGACCCTCAAACTTCAAGTATTCCCTCCAGCGCTTGCATCACTTCAAGTATTCCGGCCGTGGACTCCGAACCTTCAATTTCACCACTTCTTAGGTTTACAACATAAGCTATGATATAAGTGCACTCAAAATTCATCTATACATACAAAAATAATGATAACAATAAGTAGCGGTAATAGTTATAACAATCACTTTACATTTAATTTTATACACAACCCGTGATGTTAATCACTTTATACCGTGGCATCACATTCCCCGCCCCCCCTGAGTGTAATGTTCAAGTTTAACCTTCTGTAGCTACGGATACGCAAACAGGACCAGCAACGTTGGTTTGGTTATTTAAATAACATCAGCAATCATTGACGACGGCAATGATTAGAATCAGAGCAATCATGCCTTTCCACAGACCGTTGTGCTTGTGTGTGACGGATGCATTATGTACAAGCTGCTGATCGATCATGTGCCTCTGGCTTCAGTCTGTTGCTGGTGTCAGACACTGACAGCCTTCAATCTGGAAAATAAACACAAGTGTGAAAGAAAAATCAATGCAGATGTTGAACACATGCGATCACAATGCACTGTAGTGTATCGACAGCTCCTTCTGCAAGAAGTTTGAAGAGTGACAGCAAAATAAACGCTCATCTGCACGCTCTCAACAATTAAAACTCAACTTTCAGACAGCATCAGACAAGATGACAGATGTGCAAACCAAGCATGAAGCATATTAGCTATTCAGTTAAGTATAGCTCCAACTTGAAAGGTGTCACTTTCACCCACCTCAGTCTCGCTGCTTGAGCGGACCCTCCAGATGCCTCAGGAACCGGCAACAATGCAGCTCCGGCATTTGTACAACTTGGGGTCATGGGTGCGGATGTGGTTCCGTACATTCCTCAGTCGAAAGAAGGTCTTGCAGCAGAGCTGCACAACAGAGAGGGTAAGACAAAGGGTTAACAGCACAGAAATGAACAGAAGAGGACAAAGGAGAAGCTTTGAGTTATATTGAGGATACAAATGCGACGCCATAGCAACGGTGGAAGAAGTATTCTTTCCTTAAAGGAATAGTTTGACATTTTGAGAAATTTGCTATCTTGCCGAGAGTTAGATGAGAAGACTGATACCACTCTCAGGTCTGTTCAACAAATACGAAGCTACTGCCAGCAGCTGGTTAGCTTAGCTTAGCATAAAGACTGGAGACAGGGGTAAACAGTTAGTGTAGCTCTGTCTTAAGGTAACAAAATCCACCTACCAACACCTCTAAAGTTGTGTCTCGTTGGCTTAGGCCATACAAAGAACAAAGTGCAACTTCCTGGTGGTTGCCAGGAAACCAGTGGAGACTCCAGAGCCAGGCTTGCGTTTTCCCCGTTTCTCCTGGCTCCACCTTCATATTTACCGTACAGACATGAGTGGTATAAATCTTCTTGTCTAACTCAAGGTAAGAAAGCAAATAGTGTATTTCCCAAAATGTCCCTCTAAGTAAAAGTAGCAACACCACAATTTAAAAACACTCCACTATAAGTAAAAGTCCTAAATAGAAAACTTTACTTAAGTAAAAGGACATAAGTATTATCAGCCAAATGTAGTTCAGAATCAAACATAAAAGTACTCATTATGCAGAACTGCCCTGTCACATAATCTGTTTGCACTTATAAATATGTGAATTGTTATTACAGATTTTACTACATTATAGACTACTGTGAAGTTTAATCTATAGCAATGAATCATACTTTACAAGCCTAAAAAACAATCCTCAAAGTAGTAACCACAGCCGGTAGATAAATGTAGTGGAGTAAAATATATCCCTCTGAAATGTAGTACAAGAAGAAAGTGGCATAAAATAGAAATATTCAAGTAAAGTACTTCATAATCGTACTCAAGTACATTACTTGAGAAAATGTATTTCGCTTCTTTCCACTACTGCATCATAGTGTCTAGACCAGGAGTTGCCATTCATGCGCCACAGAGTTCAACTAGCAACTAACAGAGCACCTAGTCCACTCAGAAGATGTGTATCTGTCTTGTATCTGCAGATTTCTGGTGCTCTAGGTCATGATGGTCTATCACTTACAGTCGTGTGGTTCTAGGTTGTTAAGGTTTAGGAAAGCCAGGGCTTACCGGACATGGCCAGTGCTTGCCCTCAATGTGCCTGAGGCGATGCATGATTAGAGCATCACAGTCCTTGTAGGAGGCTGAGCACTGCAGACAGGCGTGGGCTGTCTTTGGGACTTTGGGGGCTTGACTACGAGGTCCTCGAAGTTGCTTTAGCCTTGCCCGACGTACAGCATCTGGCATGACACAGCTCCTTTTGTTCAGAGGGAGGACTTTACCTTGCTGCTGGAGATGCAGGAAAAAGAGAGGGGGAAAGACAATTTCCCAACAATGGATGAGATTAGTCAAATTTTGTAGATGCAAGATACATCATATACATACAAAATCAAATGATTAGATGAAAAGAAAGTAAGCAATGACAAGCTAAAATGTGATAAATTATTCCAACTGCTTTTACAGATTCTTGATTACACTATGGCAACAGGTAAGACACTACCCTCCCTTTCATCTACCTTTGGCATGGTCCGTGTGGCCTTCGACCCAGCAGATTTGGCCATGTGAAGAGTGTTGCTTCGGGAGTTTGGCCTCAGTCTCTGAACCTTGCTTTGGCTCACGCTCCTCTCCTCCCTCTCCCTCTTTACCACAGGTAGGGTGGGTGGCCCTCTGGCCCTCAGTGCCCTGTGGGAGGACTCCACCACTCCAAATTTCTCCCCAACTTGTGACACAGAGCGTGTTAAGCAGATATCCACGCTCTCCTCCTCTTTCTTCAGTCCTGGCATTGGACCCCCTGCCGGCCGACAGAAGCTGAACAGAAAGCCTGAGTCCAGTAATTTGATGGGGGGTTTGCTCTGGCGCTTGCCCAGGTCTGGTGAGGGGGGATCAGGGAAAGGTCCAACAACTGGCACGGGATCTGCTGGCTCCTCTTTGATGACTTTGTACAGAGGGTGGTTGTAGATGGACGGCGGAGGGGCATGCTCTGAAAACTGGACCCCACCAGATTCATTAACCTTCACTCTGGGTCTAGTGTCCATGACTGTCCTCAGCTCCTGGCTTCCCACCAGGGGCTTACATTTCTCCACCCCCCTATTGGAGCCCCGCCTAAGCTTGGCCTTTGTTGCCGGTCGGCTGCTGTTGTAACGCAGCGTTTTGACCGTCTCTACGGTGACCTTATTTCTGGCCTGTGTCCTCTGTGAGGGTGGGGATTTTTGAGGTGTGAAGCAACTATGATTGTTTGATGAAAGAGGGAGACCTGAGATAGAGTATTCATCTGGTTCTGATTTGATCCTGACTGTGTTTCTCATTAGAGTTTTGTTGGTATTGCGTTGCAGAGGCTGCTGGGCAGGAAGGTGGGCAGTGTCAACCTTCCTCACTGACCGTCTGAGTACCCTCCCCCCGAAAGAAGGCCTGGAGGCAGGCTGGAATATGTCTGATAACACACCTTTACTTCGCATGCTCCTGTCACTTGGAGGGATATGTCGCGGGGCGGCCTTTGGCCTCTTTGCTGTCATCTTTTCCGTCCTGACTGGACCCACAAGCTTGGTCTTTACCGACTTGTTGAGGAGGCGAGTGTTAACGGGGTTACAGAGGGGAAGTGACAGTGTCACATCCCCAAATGGTAGTCCTGGGGAGGCAGAGCGTGGTTTCCGCCGCTTGGTTAGTGAATAGTTGTTAGCCTTCAGCTTCCTCAGTCGTTTCTTTTGTCTCCAGCCTATCAGATCTTCTGGTCTGGGGAGGAGGGCGGTCCTCTGTAACCCAAGAACATTCATCAGCTTGTACTTCTCCTGTGCTCTCGCATAATCCTCTTCATCCTCTCCTTCCTCCTCTACTTCCTGCTTCACCCTCACAGGGCTGCACACCGCGCTGGGCCTCAATCTGGAGGCGCACGAGAGCCGGGTGATAGAGTGGGGTTTTCTGTTTCGTCGAGGGGTCTCTGGCATGGGTAGCAATCTCTGAACCTCCTTGGCAGCCCCAGGAGTGGAGCGGAGAAGACGGGTGTTTGATGGTGATATGGGAGAGTAATTCTGTGACTGTGGGGTGGGTATGGCGTGTCGAGGTGCAGTGGCTTTCTTGGAAGAGGGAGATTTGAAGTCCATTAGCTTCATCCTGTTTGAGGGACTCAGAGGGAGACCATTGTGGCCTTGGGGTTTGGGCGTCCTGCGCAGATTGCGCCTTGGACTTCCTTCTAAATACTCATCTGATGCATCCAGTGCAAGATTGAAGCTGTTGTTCATATTGTCCTGAAATCCCAAAACCCTTTTCCTTTTGCTTTCCCTCTGCTGGCAGTGACGCTCATGGCATGCACCAGCACAGGCTGAGGTAAAGCCCTTTCCAGTATGGAGTTGCTGTTCCTGCTCTTTCATGAGAGCCGAGCAGGCTTCCACTGCAGGCCACATGCCCAGGTGGCGGGCCATGGCGATGACTTCAGGTAGGTCCTCCTGGCGAACGCACAGAGTGGAGGAGTAGGAGAAATCCAGCAGAGAGAGAAGGCTGTCCTCACTAAAACCTGAGGGGAAAAAAAGAGCCTTTAATTAGATATGCTGAACCATACCCAGGTCAATCAGTGAGTGAGATGAGTGAGATGAAAGTGACTCGGTGTAAACAGAAGATCAGAGAGACAGCGGGCAGAGTGGGAGCAAAGTGTAAACATGACGGTGGAGACTGGGAGACAATATAACAACTGCTTTAATCAGGGCCACTTCTGCTCCTATCTGACGGCACACATCAAAGACATAAGTAAATGAGAAGACAGACTATGGCTGTGTCCGAATCCAGGGTTCGGATCCTCCACCTCCGGATTTCTAGAGCAAATACATCAAACTGACAAGCCAGACCCGTTTCAAAAGGACTTTGAAATGCAGCCTACTTTTGCTGTATTGTCTGCAGCTCTCAGTTTCCTACAAACCATTGTTTTGAATGATAATGAGAGATGAATCGTGTCAACTCAAGTCAGGAATTGTCACGTGACTGCATTCAGATGGTCATCAGTCACTGATAAATGTATCACATGAACTACTAGACCAATGGGAAAGCCACTGCACAAGCTAAATAATGGAAACCAGGCATCAACTCCTCCGTTTGTTCTAGCCTGGACATGATAATCACAGGACATTACAGAAACATTGATTATAATCAAATTTATCATAACAAGAGCAGCAAAGATTAGTCAATTAACTGATTACTCAACCGAAAATGAATCAGCAACTATTTTGATTATGGAGTATACCGATACCTTAATCCTTAGTTGCAGCCCAGTTATTAACTAGGTACACTATTTGCCATCCATTATGCATTGATGATCACAACTCTAACACTAGCACCATTAACATTTTCTCAGTTTTGCATTTTGAGGTACTTTGAACATTTCCTGGTGATGATCTTGGAAAAATTGACTTAGAAGTTAAAGAGAAACACTAATGCCCAAATGCATTGCTTTGTTGTCTGTGCGGCTGGACTGACTCATCTGGGGACAAGGTGTAGGCTTGGTCACGTCCAGACCCAGCCCCTAAACTGAAACAGAGCTCAAGCACTGGTGTCATCTGATCTTACCAGTGAGATCTATGTCTGCTTTCATGCTCGAGTCCATTTCTGTGAAGATTTCCTGGAAGTGATCGCTGACAGCCGCCAGAACAGCTCTGTGGGCCGAGTAGGATCGCCCGTTAGTCCGCAGGGTAATGTCACAGAACAGCCCTGCCTCCCGCTGACTCCTCAGCTTGCTCAGCATGTCAGCACCGTGAGACGCCATCGTCTTTGTGACACATCTTCTACCACCCAGCTCCTGGGAGGGAAAGACAGCAAGACAGAAGCAGATAGAGGGGCATCATTACAGGAATACAATGTGCGTGAAAGCATTTGTAGGAGACATTTAAGTGTGAGAGCAGGATTAAGTGAGAATGAGAGCGAGAGAAAGTGTGAATTAAAATGTGTGAAATGCAGAAAATGAGACACTAATAAAAAAGCAGGAGGAAAGTTTGATAGGAGTGTGAAGGAAAACAACCTCAGGACAGTTTTACTTGTCAGATCAGCCTCTGTGACTCTGTCCTGACTTTACCTGTGTTTTATTGGTGCGCTGGCTGTGACACTCTGGACAGCCCAGGACAAAATCTCTGATCTGGAAGTACATCCCTGTGAAGAAAACAGTTATGCCAACATCAGAATATAAGGCAATAAAAGACAGGTAGAGATTTCTGGTATAACTTCAAAGATGCATGGAAAGAAAGACAACAATCTTAAAGGGGTCAAAACTCCAGCAACACTTTTTGTCTATTGTCTCACAAACAAGACAAGCAAGGCACTTCCTAACAATAAGGAATGAATAAACCCTCGATTAAGATAAGATAACCAGTGAGAAGTCAGAAGTTGGTTTACAGAGTCAGGAACCACATGCTGTCCTCTGAAGTCAAATGTAGGGCAGGCAGTGATGTTCATACCTTCCCACCAGTAGTTTTCAGCCACGCATTTGTAGGTCTCCTCCAGGGAGAGGTGGCGCTGGCCAGGCCGCCGCCGCCGGTGAAAGGTGGACAGGGCCTCGTGTCTCCGGTCCTCATCCAGAACCTCCCGGTAGTTGATGAAGCCCTTTTCCAGCTTCTTGCGGTACAGCAGCCCGTCTATCATCTCAAAGTTGGGCGGCCACAGTGCGGGGGTTCCACGCCCTTTCGAGATCCCGGCTGGCTCCATCTCTCCACCTCTCTCCCTGTCTCCATCCGACCAGGGTTTGGACGGACAAAACGTCTCTGCGTTCCCGTAATAAGCGTTGGTGTGGGTGCAGTCGCCGGCCATTTTAACCGGGTTTCTATTCTGATGTAACATGCAACTTTGTCCAGGCTGAGAGGGACCACAGCTTCCTCTCTGGAGTAAAAAAAAAAAACCCCAGCCCTCTTTTGCCGAGCCGGGTCGCCCCCTTGCGCGTCCCGGCGGGTAGCTGCAAGCCAAACTTTACCTGAAACAAAGTCCACGTGGATAAGGTGACAGCAGACAACAGACCACCGACCTAACAATCCCGACAAGTCCCAACAAACACTCTTTGACACCCCACTAATAGCCTGGCATATCCTAGTGGACGGCTGCACATTAGCCAATTAGCTCAAATGAACCGTAACGTCTCTCATTATGGCTTACAAACGCTTGTTTTTCTCAACTGGAGCTAAAGAAGAAAGTCACCATCAGATGGGAGTCAGCAGCATTTCACTGGAGGGTCCTGCTTTGTGCCCTAGCTGTCAGTGAGGGCATCACTTCTCACTATCCAAACAGTTGTGGCTAACATGCTTAAAATATCAATATGATTGCACTTTCTGTTCAGAAAACATTTGGTCATATTTCTATACGATTTTGCGGTTTCTAACGTTGCGCAACATCCATAGAAATATTTGACTGTCCATCCAAGTGTAGATAATAAATGCAGCCAGGAGAGTATCGCGCCAATAACGCCGAGCCAAGTGATGTAAAGTCACCACTTTCACAGCGACCACGTAAACAGGCTTCACCGCTAACCGCTCGCCAGCAGCCCGTCTTCCATCTATTTCAGGGGCCGGGAGTGGCCTCCGGGGCTGGATGACGGCGGGCAGCCTCACCGCTGGCGTTAACTTGAGATTTCTTTTCGCCAACTCGAGTCGGAAGCAACATGATGACGCAGCTATCAGCTCAGCATCGCCACTTGAACGACCTAAAAGCGAGGTTGTCTCCGCGATGAGCCCGAAATGTTGCAAATCACCGCCGGACCCCCTCAAAAGCGACCCAACAAGCTCCGGTTAGACACCCGACATAGTTCATACCGCTCTCGTTGTCGCAAAGCCAATCTGACGGTGAAATAGTCCAATTGTTTAAACTCGTAACCTTCTGTTTGTGGCTGATCAGCAGCCTAACCGAGCTTAAGGTCCTCCCCGCCTTCAGACAAAGGCCATTAGCAGAAGCTTTAAAGAGCCTCTTCCAGACGACATATGATTGGCTGACGGCGCTGCCACTCCAGTTAGTTTTCTTCGCATCGCAGCAAGGTAGGTTGTCCACACAAGATGCCAGTATTACTAGTATTTGCTTCACTTACTGCACAGTCAAGTTAAACATGATACGCCTATCTTACAGATACTATTGTGTTGTCGAGTTTTTATGTTCTGAAAATGACCTGGCGTTATTTAGCTAGAACAAATACCATCAAATGATTTCATATTTGAAAATGTTAGCTGGCACTATCATCTCAATGTCCGTTACAAATATTGTAATACAGTATTCATTTTACAACTGCTTTGGCTCCATTTTCATAAAAAGATTACACTTTTCAAAATCTCACATAGAAATCAATATCAAATTAATACATCACCCAGTAGCCTGTGTCAACATCACAACATTGTATGCTCAATACTGAATTTTAATCACTGTTGTATTAAAACATTTTTTATTATTGAATACTGCTGTCAAACAGTAAATCATCATCAAAACAGAATTATACAAATAGTACTGACAAAAAAAGTAATGTCTGAAATGATGTTGGGTAACAATGACTTTAGAAAAATGACTAGTTAATTTTATTAAGAGAGTATGCTGACTTTACATCACAGTAAATTCATACAACACAGAATGATGACTGTGATGGTACTTCTCTCCATCAGTTTACAGTTTCTGTCCTGTACTGGCCACCAAGTTTGTTTTTATTTCAAGACACCAAACCGTATGCTATTTTTCAATCACTTGTAAGTTTACAGTGATTATCTAAAATACAGCAAGCTAAACTAATGCTGGAAAGCATAAACCTCAATTAATACAATTTACGCTACTGAACAGACAACCATTATTTCCTTTTTATTTCTTTGCACCACTGAAGTCATTAGCAATTACCAGGGCAATGTTAAAATAAGGAGAAACGCTTGAAAACACATGCTGTGTTGATTCAGTAATCTGTAGTTTTGCACAGTGAAACTGTGACAAAGCAATCATTTAAAATACTCTAATACACTCAGGACTAACATTGAGGACACAGAGGTCATGTCCTATGTATTTTTTGGGGAGGAATTTAGGAGTTTTATCAACTTAGGGGTAGTAATTTCAATATGTTTAAATTTGACTTCTTTTGGGACAATAAAGGATTTTTCTGGCAGTGTGGAGAACATTTAGACCTTCATGCAGTGAATCAAAGTCTATAGAAAATGTAACAGTTAACTGAATAATTAAATATGAAAAATCTAAAGACAAAATTGGACATCTTTTTGGTTTACAGTCAGAATTTTCTGACCACATACTTTTTAAAATCCTGGCTACAGTACCGAATACATCAAGACAGTCATGCACATCTACTCAGCAAACTTTGCATTAATTCTACATTAGCCTTGTCTTCAATACAGCTGTAGAGAGATGCACTGTACGCCTTCAAATCAGTTTAGGTTTAGTACAAAGACAGCCTATGAATGATCATCTTGCTAATAGAAAATAACATTTTACATAACAGTCCGCTGCTTGTAGTTAAGAAAGCATGAATCATCCCACAGCCATTTACTGCACACCACTTAAACACACTGTATATGAAATGTCCTTTATTAGACAATGAGAAAAAGACTCTTAAATGCTTGACAAATTTGAACTTTTCACTCAAGCAGCAAATTAAGACTCAGGTTTTATATTCAAAGCTCTCACAAGACTCTAAACTTTGAAGTGCTTTTCTTTTTCTTCTTTAGGTTCCTAGCACAGTTTTAGTTTCACAATCACATTCTGATAAAATGTGAAACAAAACTTTCCTTTTTACAACAGCACATAAGCATCTAAATGTCAAACAAATCAACTATAATACAATTATCTCGTTACCTGTTTACTGTATGATACAAAACACACACATGACTAAAAGAAGAATTAATTCAAGGACACTTACTGCAATGCATTTTGTTTTATAACTGAGTACATTATGTGAGGTTATAGCTTCAGCGAGTTAGATCAAGTACAGACAATATTGACCCAAAAACAATGCTGTTGCACTATGGTGTTACATCCATAGGGAGCCTCCGTGGTTTTGTACTGAAGCTTCTTAAACCGTCACCGTCTGCGGTTTGTACTCTTTTCTGATATCATAGCACCACACTGTTGCCAGTAAACACTAAGCCTGGGTGACACTGGTGTTTGCTTGTGGCTCACTGGTCTTTGGCCGTTTGGACTCTGGGGGCTGGCACACTGGATCAGTGGGAGGAGAAGGACGTTCTGGAGAAATACAAATGAAGGGCTCAGTGACAGGGTTACACATGCTAGCATGATTCTGTGTAGAGTAGGTCTGCTGCTGTGATGTAAGAAAACTGCATGCAGCACCTGGTTTGACAGAGTTCATACTACTTTACTACAATTATTGGGTCTTATTTTGTTGGTTTTTGCCATACTTCCTGTCACTAATAATTACATTGTACTCACCAAGTTAATTGCTCAAATCTGTGAACATGGCTACATCGCTAAAAAAATGACTGGGCAAGAAACATGAGCAGTCAAACGACTATACAGGCTTTAAACAAACTCACAGGTTAGCCAAACTAATTCCAAAGAGAAAACTAAAGAGAATGTTTTTTAAATCCAAACTGTCTGCTGTAAACACCCATCACAGTTTACAGATCCACTTCCTGGTTCAATTTTGGCTTACGGTGCTTGCCATAGAGCAGGCAGGCAGGCAGGCAGGCAGGCAGGCACGCACGCACGCACGCACGCGCACGCACACGCACACGCACACGCACACGCACACGCACACGCACACGCACACGCACACACACACACACACACACACACACACACACACACACACACAATTTTCCTGTACAATGAAAGGTTGTTATAAACGTTTTGAGTGCACCAACTTTTTATTTTGCCTCTAAACAAAGTGGTCTTGGTAATCAGGCGATGCTATTGGCTTCTTTACAACTTGTCTTGTTTCTTGCTCCATTTGACTTCAGTGTGAAGATGTCACTGTGTTCCCATATCTCAGCAATTACACTGGCGAGTACAAGTTTATCATGCCCAATAGAAATGATGGTCAAAACTACAAAAATAAGCCCCAAAATGTAAACAGTAATATTGTTGAAATTTGGGAAAAAGAGTACACTGGTATCGGATCACTGCTCTGTGTCGTCAGATACTCTGTGTTGAGGTATCAGACTCAGTATCAGGAGAGAAAAAGTGGGAGTGGTGCATCCCTAATCATAACAGAAATTAGACGTGTTTTCAATCCTGAAACTTCTGTTGTGATATCTGCAACATGAAGGACAACAGCCAAAGTAGTAGTCTTCACTAACCATGTTTGGCCTTCTCAGTGGCGGAGGGAGTGCGAAAGAGTGAACTAACAGCTGGAGAACGGGATGCAACGGGAGTCAAAGATACTCTCCTGTAAACGAATGCAAAAGGACCAATGGTAAAGAGGCTTCAAGCATGTGATCAACAGAAAACACACAAGTGCAAAATGTGACAATAAACTGTACTCTTCTACACTGAACAAAATGTATCACTGTTCCACTTCATTTATCCCCTTATTTGTTCTCCTGATTCAGTCATTGCCTTCTAGTAAAACTAGTCAAGGCAAACGTTCCAAGTTACAGATACAAGGCAAATACAAATGCATGTGCAGACCTGCCATTGTCTACATGCAGTCTGAGTGATTATTATTTTATAGTCAGTGGGGGGTCCAACGAATCCCCCATACCAGACAGGGCTTTGTTCTCACTGCCAGTGCTGAGCAACAAAAACACCACAAGCCCCTTACAGCTATTTTTAATTTCCCTGCATTTTTAGAAGAACACTTAAAAGTATATTTAAAAAATATATTTTAAAGAACACAGTGCTTTCTTACTCTTAGAACTCATCTCTGTAAACTGCATCTTTAGAGATAATCAGCTTAGTTACGTTAATCTTTAGGAGGGAGGGACGTGGATACAGTATGCCCTGTGTAGTTACTTCCTCATTCAGACTGCAGTCACAACACATTTGAATAGTTCATATGGTCATTTCCATAAATTACCATATGTACTCTTGTGTGAGGCATCACCTGCATTCTTCACACTACCTACAGTACATCTAAACTGACTTTGGATGAAAAAGCTGGTACAGAAATTAAATTACATTAATTCTGCTGCATGATTACCAACTAAAACTTTAGCATTCCCATATCATCCCAGTGATGGCTTCAGTGCACTGGCAAATTTAAGATTGACTTCAAAATCCTTCTGATTACTTTTACGGCATTCCACAATTTGTCTCCACCATATATCAGTGAGTGCCCCGCTCAAAGCTAAAGACTTGAGGTGGCTGAGCTTTTGCTGTCCTACCCCCTAGATTATGGAAGTGTCTCCCTCTGGAAGTCAGACCAGAAAACTCTTGAGTGTTTTAAATCTCATCTAAAAACCTATTTATTCTCAAAGGAATTTTATTGATGTTTTCTCAACCCAGATTTGTTCTTATTTTTTTACAATTTCTGCATGTCTTTGATTTAAATATTTATTAAGATGCTATTTATTGTCTTTTTCTTGCAACTGTGAAGCATTTTGTATGCCTGGTTTTGAAAAGTGCTGTATGAATAAAGTTTTTACTTACTTGCTAATAATTATGTAAATAATGTAAATATGATGTTCCAAACTCAGGAAACATGTCTCAGTTAAATCACACAAATAACATGAGTGATTCTGACGGTGTGGACAAGTGTTAGAAACTAAAACATCCACATCACTTGGCTGAATACTGACATCATCGATGAAAAACCCATCCACGAACAGTACGCACAAAGAAAGCATGATATGCACTAGTGATTAAACGATTGATTGATTAATTAATTACTCACAATTAGTGTGGTAATCGATTAATGTTTTAAGTCAGTTTATGAAGCAATAATGTCAAGTATTATCCGTTTCCATTTTCCCAAATGTGAGGATTTGCAGCTTTTCTAAATTTCATATCAATGTAAATTAAAATTTTTGAATAAAACAAGTAGTTTGAAGACGTCACCTGTGGGTCTAGGAAAAGGTAGCCATTTCTTATTATTTCCTAAAATATTATAGATTAAATGAATAATCAATAATGTAAGAAATAATTATTACATGAGTGTTCCAGCCCTAACCCACACATACACACACCCTCACGTACCTTGAAAAACCTACCTGTTGCTGTGTTATAAAAAGGTTCACACTTTCAGTGGTATAATAATAAAGTAACTATTAATAATAATAATACTAATAATAATAATAATGATGATAATAATAACAACTAATAATAATCCAGTTTGCTTTTCGCTCACTCTGACAGAACCAAACATGAGAACTCCTTTTGAATTTACCTTGGGGTGGGCCCCTTTGGGGTGGTTGTACCCTTAGGAGTAGTGGGCCCAGAAGTATTAATCTTGTTGAGGGCTTTAGGGGTGGAGGGAGTGAGGGGGGCGATGCATGGCTGGGTTGTGGAGGAGTTGGTGGGGGTGAAAGGGACGACACGGGGTTGAGGGGTCGTAGGTGCACTTGTGCTTGCAGATGTTGGGGTCTGAGGTGCTGAGGGAGCTGTGGCTTTAGGGGTAGAGGGCTTCCCCCAGCCCTCCAGGGTGTTGAGGGTGATCCTACGAGGCTGAGGTTTAGACTTGGCACTGGGGGTGCTCTTCTTCTCCTCTGGGGGGGTGACAGAGGAGGCATCTTTGCCAAGGCCAGTTTGGGATGTGGGAGTCGGGGCTGAACTTGGTGGCTGGGTCACAGGAGATGACCTGGCCGATTTCTTGCCCTTTTTCTCAACACCACTGTTTGGGGCAAAGACCTCCAGGGTGGGGGGCTCCTTCAACGGAGTGCCCAGCTCCCCAGGAGAGAAGGACAGGAAGGAGCAGTAGCCATCTGTGGAGGACACAGCCAGGAAGGAACCATCCCGAGACCTAAAGAGGATAAAGATAGAAAAACATGGGAAGGCTAAAACATGAATGAACTTTTAAATTCATCCTTCTAATATTAATAAGAAGAATATTGTGTTAAAGGATAGGTTTACATGCCCATATGTAAAATGAAACATTTATTGGTCGCTGTAATAATTCCTCCTGTCCATACAAGCCATGAAGAGATCCCTTCCAATCTAAGATATGGGGGATAAAATCCACAGTTCTCTTCTCTTCAATGTCAAACCAAAGTTAATATGAAGCTTCAGCAGGCTGAATTCTCAAATGAAGTGGGTATCTTCCAAAATTAGTAATTTTAGTACAAAGTTTCCTCTTCTGCTGAAGCCTGATAGCTTAATTTTTGCACAGCAGGAGGACTGTGGATTTTGTCCCCATCATGTACACTGGAATCGCATTAGGAAGAACTTCCCTCATGGCCGGTATGGAGAGTAGGAACAATAACAGAGACTAAAAACTGTTTCAATGTACATATGGGCATGTGAGTATTGTTATTAGACAGACTTGAAAAAAAATTAATGAATGAATTTCAAATCAACTGAATGGACATGATAATAAGATTGTTTTTAATGCAAACAGGCTTAGGTCCTAGTCTGGTTCAAGATGTCTGAATCACCCCCTGCAGCTGGTGAAAAAGTCGTCCAATCACAGCGTAGTAGGGCGCCACCTTCCACATTCATAAAAAATGGCGACAAGCGTGGAGGATATCAATAAAGATGTACAAGATATCTGAAGTCGAACTGCAGAAATAATAATCAATGTGAAAAACGTCCACCTGTTTGTGTCAAATGAAAATTTCTTTTTAAAAAAAAAAAAATTATTGTCTTTTTGTATGTACATATTATTGTCTAATGTTTGCTCTGTGAAGTACTTTGTAACTCTTGTTTTTGAAAAGTTTTATATATATATATATATATATAAATAAAATCATTAATCACACACGTGTCCTGGACACACACAATTCATGCCCACTATTCAAAAAGGTGTTTAACTCTGAAAGACAGTACTGCAAATAGAAGACAACAGAAGAGAGTCCTAGTTTACCATGTAAGATCGCTGAGTGTGTGGTAGTGAACGTTGGACACCAGGCCGAAAGGAAGGGTCTGCTGAGTGTCATACAAGAAGATGGAGTCCTCAGATGCCACAGCAAACACCATACGGTACGGCAACTGGAATACGTTGGGAAGAGTCTCAATAGAACCATCTGTAGAGAGAGAAAGTGAGGAAAAATGAAGAACACATACAAGTCAAACATAAAATGACATAACGGGTGCATACAATAAAAAAGGGAGGGCTTCATTAGCATTTTTGTCTGTTAACTAATGTGGTGTATGTCCTTGCCTTCTCCCTTCTTGGTCCTCAGTTCAAAGAAGACGGGGCAGCAGCGCACAGCCAGTGTAGCTTTAGTTGGACACGGCAAGTGGGCGATAGGCCTAAAACACACAGACAGAGATTTGTATATCAAATATCAGCGTTAATATAGCCAACACTGACTCTGAAAAACTATAAATGCCACAGCATGTCACAAAGGTTACCTCTTGAGGCTCTTCCTGGAAAAGATGTAGGTGGTATTTATGATGTTTTCTCCTCCTATCTCCACACATCCAGCTGAGGTTAAAACAGACGAAGGAATATAGTTTATATAAATTATTTTAACTAGAATATTACAACACTAAATTTCATGCCAGGTAAAAACCACGTTTTGAGCATGCACTGTAGGTACCTGGGGCGAGCAGGAAAGATCCATCTGGTGTGAATGAAAGACGTCGAAAAAACGACCTCATACTATCATCGTGGAACATTCTGTACTGCTTGACCTGCAAAGATAAAGAGAAATGCAGCAGTGAGAGCGTGTACCTTTCATGTGTCACTCACATGGCAGAGGGGCAGAAGATCTCTGATGATATTACACAGCAAGACCAAATATTAAGAAGTGTCTTAAACAAGTTTTAGTGGGTGGACAAAACAGGAGCATGAGTGAGAATGGAGACAGTTGATTTCATGTAGGATAATCTCAAAAAAGTACATGCAAAAGGTAAAAATGCAGGGAAAGGCTTTACAGGATAACCTGTAATTCTGACAAAATGCATGATTGAAAAAAGATGTTAAATTTAAGGCCGTAGTCACATCTAAGAGAATGGTGTGACTCAACTGAGTATCATCAAAAGCTGAATTCCTACTGACCTCTCCCTCTGCAAGTGGTCCAGAGTTCATTTTACTGATACAGAAAGCTTTCTTCTTGGTGTGAGTGCTGTACACACGCATCACTCTGAGGGGGAGGAAAAACATCTTAAACATCAAACTACTGAAACCCCACTGTCAGTGACTAGCAAAGCAATAGCAAATACATTCATTTAATGAAGATTAGACCCATATAACAGGCCATGAGGGGTCTAAAACGGCATGTCTGAATCACTGTTTTTCTACCTGTCACAGCTGAGAGTGGCTACATATTGCCCCAGAGGATCCCAGGTCACCCCCTGCACGTAGCTCTTATGGTCATTCAAGATACACAGCTTCTGGCCTAAACACAAAAACAGTTGCAACCAACTTAATACATACAAAGCCAAAATAAGATATACTCACATATTTTACTAAAAAACTTCAATATAACAGATGAAACTGAAAATGTACAATGCACATTGATGTGTAGGAGTCTAAGCAAACCTTTGTTGATGTCCCACATAACAGCAGTGTTGTCAACAGACCCAGACACCATGAAGTTTCCATCCCGCGTCCAGGAGATGTCATACACATCCTCTATGTGTCCCCTAAAGACAAATCACGTTGTAATAAATTTCTTTGTAAAACCACACGATTGCTACAAATTTAGAGCAATCAGATAGCAAATTTTAAAATGGACAAAAAGGGTAGATCTCAATAATCAAGAGTAATTAAATATTTCAAAACAAAGTAATGGTTCTCTTAATATTCTGAAATGTTGACTGTCTCACTTGTCTGACCTTTGTGATTTTAAGTGCTGAGCAAGACATTCAGAAAAGTAAGCAAAATTGGGCGGACACCAGTGAGAAGATAAAATATGATTTAGAAAAGAGATACAAAATCGCTGTAATATGGTTTATGATGGCTACACACAGAATTTTTACAACTTTGAAATATCATCAAGGTGGGAATCATTTTATCCTGTCTTGACAACTGCAAAGTGAACAGTAGAATTACACAGTTCCCCCAAGTAAGCTACCAGGAATGTGTTTTGCATTATTAATTGGCCAAGGCAGTGTACTGGTCACATCAAAATGAATAAGGAGCCAGCGCAGTGCTATTGTCAGTCTAAACACAGCCCAAGGGTCTTTTGAATCAAAGGAAAGGAGGTAGGAATTGTCATTAAAAGATTATAACTTGAAGGGATCAAAACTGCCCGAGTTGTGTACCTTAGTGTTTTGACCACAGACCAGCTCTCCTTGTTGAGCTGAGCATCTTCATCCTCCTGGAACATGGGGGCCTGCTCAGGCTCCTTAGAGTCATTGAGCTTCCACAGCAGAATTGCTGCATCTGTACCAAATAAAAACCACACAATTCCTGAGGGCCATGTATTTCAAAATACCTGTTCCGTTTTGAGAATATTGTCACCAGTGCCTTTTACATAGTGACCATTAAAATTTTGCATAGCACAAATTTTACCTTGCATCTGTGTATTGTGTGTGACATACCATCTCCTCCTGAGGCAAGCAGGTCTCCATTAGGGCTAAAGCGCACTACATTGACAGCCTTGGTATGTCTTGCCAGATTAGACAGAAACTCCACCACTGCCTTCCCGTCTGGGCCTGTGTCTACCCGCCACAACTGCACCAACATCAGGGCAAAAGGTCATTAAACACACACTCTGTACACAGCTGTGAGCTTATATACCACAGCTAAACTGTCTAAAAAGAAAAACTATTTTTTACTTCTTTTTATTCGAAGTAATATTTTTTACACAAAGTAATATTTTGCAAACATCTGTAAGGTGTGTTTTGCACGCAATTCACTTTTCAATCATGAAACGCCATTGTAAAATATGGCTGTTTGAGGAGAACCTGGCTTATGTTATATTTAATATACTAATTTGATTACAAATGGTAGATTTGTCATTTGTAATGAATCATATCATCACATACTCATTGATGTATTTTGGTGGGACAAAGTTTGCAGTACTAACAAGTTAAATATGAAAAATATGATTACTGAAATAAGTGATGTTTGTGTGGGACACATTCACACATTTAAGGTCCTGGAAAAGGCCCCAAGGGGGGAAAAAAAAAGAAAAGGCCCTAATAATGTCCTATTAAGTATGTCAATATGAAAATGCATGTTGTGATGATAATTATGTTTTGTTCAACAGAAAGTGTGAACCCCACTTATTTTGGCCTGCACAATTGCTGTTACAGGTGCAACCATTTAGTTTGCTTTTATGGTCAAATTCATGCACACAGGTAAAATAACATTAGCTTTGCCTTGTGTGGTACAGTTCCCTTCCTAGACAAATGCATGTACACATCACATGGTCATTAAAATGACTTATGGCCAGACATGACTGTTTTCTTACAAAGTTATTAGTTCATCACTGCATTAAGGCCTTTGCACACTAGACGCGTTTTTTTGTGTGATTAACCACATGTATTCATTCCTCTCTCTCCACTCACTCTGACTGTGGTGTCCACTCCAGCTGTGGCAAGCCGATGAATGCGTCCATCGGAGCTGTGCTGGAAGTCCAGGCTGTAGATTGGCTCCTTGTTGTGCCATACAATCTCACACGTTACTACCTTCATTTTTTATTTATATCCAACACTGACCTCAGGAGAGAAAAATATGTACCGGTAAAATTGATACTTCAGACAGTTTTAAATTGGCCGATATTAGCTCAGCAGCTAACACGGACTGTTATCGCTACAGAACGACAAATATAGAGCCTGTATTACGGACTACAGAATTTGACCACACAGTCGCTGGAACCTAACGCTACAACTAGCTAACACAATTAGCAATAAACTTCGCGGGTTTGTTGGGATGATTTGTTGCTACGGTTACGGACGACAAAACCAGGTACATATGTACAAGCACATGTTAGCTAACGAGTATGTTCGTTACAAATACAATCCGGTTTAATCTAGTAATTCTTTGAATTGAAGTTGTCTCGAAGAAAGTTAGTGTTTCACCTCTTCTGTTGTCCAACTGAACAGTAATTTCCCGCGTACGATTCGTTCAAAACTTCCGGTCTAGTAGGCTGCAGTGATTGGACAAAAAAGCGGAAAGGGAGAGACTAACGACGTCACGCATTTTACAGTGCTGAAAATATTGGCAATTCGAAGTTCTCACTACTCAGCACATGCAGGGTACTTCAATATATAGCTCAAATAGCCCCCAATCCTCAAATAGGATGTTTGTTCGCAAGAATACCAATGATAATGTGTCATAGAACATTTAATCACAGAGCAAAGACAGGAAATATAATCACAGAGCAAAGACAGGAAATATATTTGACAGAATCCATACAAAATATGCTTCAATACAAACCAAAGAGAAAACAGTCAGGTGTCACTGTGAAACGGAATCAGATGCTAAACTGTTTTTTTTTTAGAATTAGCAAAATGGCTCAATAGCGCCCCCTACAATCCAGCCCCGGCAGCACGTTTCACCTAGATGTACAAAATTTGACAGGTAGATGGTAGGGATGCTTGAATGCTCATGAAACTTTCCACACACGTCACAACGGACTAATTTAGTAGTCTGATATGGCCTTTGGAAATGGGTGTGGCTAAATGGCTGCGCTACGCCGCCAAACAGGAAGTGCTGTTAAAATGGACTTTACATTGTCCAATCTGCTCCAAACTTCACGTTACATGACAATACCGGTCTGAAGGCATCTATATGCCAACATTTATTTATAGTCATAGCGCCACCTATTGACATCAGGAAATGACAAGTTTTATAGTCTGACATAGTGCTCCTAGTGGTGTGTGTGTGTATGTATTGGAGCTAAGCTCTGCCACCGGTCAAACACGCAGCGAACAGAGAAACTAGTTTTTAGTAATTCATCAAGTGGCGGATGCTGCACACCCCGACGTGCGGGAGGTGCTCGGGCCCGTTCATCGCTGCTTGCAGCTTTAATTACTTTTATAATTCTACCCAGAAAAGAGCAAAGTGAATGGCCTAGAACATTCATTTATGTATGTTGTAATTATATTGTTAATATTGTTTTTTCTCCATGTTCTGGTTAACTGGTTTCATCAGTTAAGATACAAAAATAGCGCAAAGTAGCTCAGAGCGTGTTGTATTTAATGTATAGCAATATAAAATCTGTAAATATGTACACACCTTCAAATAAATACGACTTAATTTCTTAAACTCAGAGGAATCTGTATTCATCATTTACAGGTGGGGTGTAGTATTTAAGGCCAAGATCTGATTGTTGATTGTATTTATATGGCCCAGTATCACAAATTTTCCTCAGTGGGCCTAATGATTTTATTTATTTATTTAGTGCTCTGCCAATCAGCCCCAATGATGTGATGGACTCCACATTGGAGAGAACCTGTTCTAGGATCTCATCAATTACATTGCACTCATAATTCACTTGGCCCAGGTCCAGGGCAGGCATGATGGAGACAAGAAGACGCCCGACGTTGTGCCGAAGCTCAATCAAACTGAGGGGAGGAGAGACAAAGAGAGAAAATCAGATTTACATCATTGTTCTGCTGGGTGACTGGAGTTCATAAAAGGCTTTGTCAGATAGTGATAATTTACTGATAATTCATACAACATGAAAGGAAAGTGATTTTCCAACAATCCAACCTTTTGGATGTATCTGAGCCAGAGTCCGCTGTGCCTCTTGCCTCGTCGGAATCTGTTTGTACAGAAGAATCAGTGGTTCTGTGTGGCGTTGCGCTTCCCTCTTGTGCGTTTACTCTCTGCTGCTGCAGGCTCAACCTGAGCTCTTCACACTCGGATGCCAGGTTTGCCCTTTCCTCCTCCAGACTGTCCAACTGGTGGCGTAGCACACAATGAAGCCCGGGAGGAAAGAAAATTAATAAAGGAGGTCAACATCAATAAAACTAAGGTACACAAAAATCTACATGGGCTACCATACAGTGTATATACAAAGTAAATTACGCAAAAGACAATGATAGTATATATCCATACAACCTTACATAACTTTTTTTAAACATAAGTGCACAAACAGATTCATGTTTGGATTTGTTGTTTGAGAATATTTGTAAAGCGTAAATCTCTTGCCCATATTGGTGTGATTTATCATAATCAGTGTCAGGTAGTAGAAAGGAAGCAGACTTGAAAGCATGTGTAACAAAATAACTAGTGGTGCAACGGATCGCTGTTACCTACTTTTTAAATAACAATTACCTAAATCTTGATGCAGAGTTGCAGTGAAAATATACAAGACAGATGCGTGCTGTGTTTGATTCTGAAGCGCTGAAGGGTGATTTGATTATTCAAAAAAGCAGTTTTGTTTTCACGTGAACAGGGCATGTTGAATCCCAACGAATCAGTGACGCAAGAGGAAAAGAAGCGCAGCGAGTGACAATCATGGCCAGCGGAGGAGAGGAAGAGCTTGAGACGCCCCCAGCATCATTTAAATCCCAGGTATGGGAGCATTTTGGCTTCCCTGTTAATGTTAATAAATAATACATAGAAAGCAAAGTTATTTGTCTCACTCAGACCATGACGCACATAATGTTCCCAAAGGTGAGTGAGCCTGGAGCATGGAGTGAACCTCCATGCTCAAGACTTGGAAGGTTTTTGAGCTTTCAAGTAGCATTTTCTGCTTATAACTATGCATTACCTGACAGAATAAAGGAAATACAATTCCTGAATTAAAGGATAAGTCTGTTCATCTTCTATATTTTCTTACCATCAACAAATCCCATTAAAAGCCCAAACCAACAATGAATTGATTCTACAAATAAATATTTCCTCTGTAACAAAGCCTGACAGAGCTAATTCGTCTGTGTCATAGACCTCCATTGTTGTCCAAAAACTATTAAAAACGAATCTGTGAACCACACTGTTGCACTGGGTCACATGTTCCTTTGTTCTGGTCAACATGGGCACTGTAGTTTATTTTGAATCAATCCCACATACACTGTCCTGCTGCCATAAATACTCACTAAAACAATAAATCTACAGTTGAAAATAGTCCCTAAAAAATGCACTGTTTACTCCTGTTTTAGTAACATTTTCTAAAAACTACAGTGCCCAGAGTTTTTAGGAAATAATTTAGCTTTAAAAAATTTTTTTAAAAATGTACAGTATATATTTGTGACCTGTTCTTAAAAACTGACATCTTCAGTAAAAACAAATGGGCTGGGTGGGAAAGTTGGAAAATATTCAGACTGTTGGCTTTAGTTTTTTTAAACGGGAATTGTTGACAATCAGAAAATTAAGAGTACCACCAGTCTTGTACTTACTAACCTTTGAGTGCAGTTCATCCCTCTCCTTGTTTCTTTGATCCAGTTCCCGGACCAGACAGTCAACTTGCAGTGCAATCTCATCAATGTCCTTTTCCTCACCTTGGGCAGTACTGGGCTTGGTCTCAGTAGCTACCAATAAAGCCTCTTTGTCCTTAATCAATTCATCGACTTTCTGTTTGGCCTTCTCAAACAGACTTTTGTAGTCCCCCCCCCCCTCCGTTTCCTCCGTCTGGCTGACCTGGTGAGAACATTCCTTCTTTACATTGATCTCAGGCAGCTCCTGCAGTCTGCTCTGCATGTCTTGCAGTTGGCAGGTAAGTTTATGGACCTGCTCTTTAAAGGAGTCTCTCTCCTGAGCTGTAGCCTGCATGAGCTCTAGGAGTTGGTCTTGTTGTTCCTGTACCTCAATCATACTGGGGTGGTGAAGTGGAGAGGATGTTTTATAACAGGGATCTACACAGGAAGGTCCAGCATCTTCTTCACTATCCAGATGGTACATCACTCTGTTCTGCAAGGTCTGCTTTCCTTGATTCTCACTGTGAGTGTCTCCACTGCTATCTTGCTTAAATGCTCTTTGCTCAACGCAGACATCAATGTCCACATGTGAACTCTGCCCTGCTCTCTCCTCCCCTTCAGGTGGATTTTGGTCTCCCACTTCCTTCTTCACTTTAGGTACTTCTGTCTGGGTGGTGCTGCTGGCCATCCCTAGAGGGCCTGCTGGGGAGGGACTGGTTCCCACAGCTGCCGACCCTGCGGAGCCAGTTTCTGTAACATTAGTCTCCGAGGTGACATCCATAGCAGCAGCATCGCTGCACTCCAACAGCATGCCGACGTTAGCATCACTCTGCTCTCGCTCCGTCTTCACTTTAGTCAAATCAAAGCCTGGCTTATTTGGCTTGGGGGTACTGGCAGTCTCCAAGATGAAAATGTCATCATCAGTAGTATCATCATTATCATCATCGGGCACTGATGGGAAGCTCAGTGGGCTCGCATCAACTGACGCGGATGTATCTGGGATGCCCCGACAGGAGCCATTAACTCTAGGTCTTTTGGGCGTTTGTGGAATATCAGGCTGCGCTCTTTTCCCCCTGCAGTGCATACAAAGCACAGTTAATATGCTTCTTAAACAAAGTAAAATTGATATTTAAGATCACAAACAGCACAAAATCATACCTCACGGGGCCTGCTGACAGTGAGCATACATTAGAAATAATTGGAAGATCACTGCTACTGGAGGGGCTGCAAGCTAGAGAAAGAAAACAGACCATTTTTTAAAAAATCTCTCAAACTCTCTCTCTCTCTCTCACACACACAAAGATAATTTTTCTTACCAGCCTGTGAAATGGTGGAGGCCCTCAGTGAAGAGAGTTTAGCACCCCCTCGTGGTGACTCAGTGTTAAACCTACTCCTCGGGGTCGTGGGGGAGTGGGCAGTCTGTTGACAAGAGCAACAAAAAGAAAACAGAGATACGATTTTTTGATTTTTAATGATTTAATATTTCCAAACCATATCCACCTTCTGCAATGCATTTATTGAAACATCTGTTAACACAATCATTATCTTAAGTGAAATGGGATCAACTATAGCCATCACTCCAAACTTCATCCTTGTCTTCAAATGGAAAACATACTGTTTTACGCAGCTGCCGTTTCAGGTTAGCATGCTTCCGTTGAAGGGCCTGGTTTTTCTTGTCGAGATCAGCCAAACGCTGCTCTTCCTGATGCTTTCGATCCTCCAACTCCTAGAAAAAAAAAAAATCCCCAAAGCGCTATTAATCATGTGTTAACCTGAAATCACTACTATCAAAAAAAGAACTATTTATTCCAAATCAGGCAGAAAAATGGCTAATTTACAGCAGCCAATGTGTCCTCACCTTTTGTCTTTTCTTCTCTTCATTCTCTTTTTCTTCCCTCTCTCTATAAAAATAAATAAATGAATCACAGAGGTAAGGTAAGGCAAGTCACCTAATTTATTAGGCTCAGTTAACACGTTAGGGCTGATTTTGGCAGATTACTACAACAAAATTAACAACTTATTGAGTCTAAATATTCAGAAAATGGGACTAACTTTTGTTTATAGGTCTTGCGGTATGAAGGTCCATCATTATCAGAGTCCTCGAGCTCCTCCTCTACCTGGCAGCTCCTTGGAGGCCAAATTAGATAGAGATTGAAAACGTTAGCAAACATGACCACTGAGTCGGAGCAACGTTTGGGTTATAAAGTGTGGATAGGAATATGAGTAAATATTTTTGCATTCATATTTGTTTATTTTAATCACATCAGATTATAATTGATGCAACAGGTTTGTCGATAATGCTCTGGTTACCTGAACTGAGGATCAGGGTTCATATGGCAGAACCATTTATCTGGCAGCTTGCTGCAGTCGATCCCATCAGGGAGTTTGCGCCAGCGCAAACAGTCATTACACTGCACCCAGTTTTGATCCGGTCGCTTCCTGAGGACATAGGGACAAGTATCAGAGCATGAAAGAAGATACACGTGTAGAATACATGTCGTCAGTCACTGCAAAATGTACTAACATGGTATCTTCCACTGGTGTGGTGTTGTCTGGATCCTCTGTGTTTTTCTTGTGGCGGATTTCCTTCCAGTACTCCTCCAGTTTGGTCCCCAAACTGTTTATAGTTTTCCTGTACCAAGAAATTAAGAACTTCAGACTTCTGCATTTCTGGCCCCATACTGACAAATAACCCAGTAATATGATTAAGACTATAAAAATATTTTTTGTGTGCAAGATTCAAACTGACAGAAACTCATTTAGACCTTAAATATATAATACTGAATGCATCATCAGTGCTATTACCTGTACATATCCGTCTCATTAAAGCTCTGTTTGTTGTGGGTAGGTTCCAAGTAGTAACACTCTATGACCCCAATGACCCCAACACCTTTATTGTTGGCCTGTAGAGGGCAAAGAATCATAAGAGATGAACACCAGGTGATAACATTTAGAAACCCTTGAAAATATGTGTGACAACTAACAGAAACTCACCTTAAGCTGGCAGCCCACGCGCTCATAGGCTTTGATGAGCCGATTCTTGTGATACATCATAATGCCATATTGGTCTTTACTTTTGGTGTTATAACCAAAAGTGATGGGAATGCGTTTGTTCCAAAATAACATTTAAGGAAAACTCAAGAGCAGAGACATAAACACTTTTTGCGCACATACAAAATGCCCCAAATTAAACACATTCATGAATACTCCACATATACTCCAAATCAAAGAGAAAAAGGTCAAAGAAAAAGCCACAGCTCAAGAGAACCTGTGATGAGAAGATACCAGGAAAGCGGGACTGTAGTGGTCCTTTCTGATGTAGGCCAGACTCTTAGCAATGAGCTGGGATTTCACGTTTTGACCACGTATGATGATCTGCATCCGAGGCTTCAGGTAGAGAACACTGCAATATGCCTATGCCCATTAAAAACACAAGAATCAATGTATTTACTCATGCAAATGGAAAGTGATATCAAGAGTCAGTATCAAAAGTTAAAAAATGACGTGTTTTTCTCTTAGACACAACAAACACAGATTCCCTACAATTAAAAACAAAACAAAAAAAAACACCTAGCCTATTTTGAGGCCATTTTTAGTTATCACATTTTTTTAGACATTTTTTATAAACACACAACAATAATCTGCTTGGAATATTAATTTGTGCCTTAAATTTCTGTGTTAAAAAAATCTTTAAACTACATATAACACTTTGCCCTCATTGAAAAATCCAGAATCTGAACATGCAAATAGTGTACATTTCAGAAGTTTAACTGCTGGACACAAGATGGCTCCTACATCACTGAAAAGACTGTTCTCAGTGTATGTGCATTGGAGGCTTCAGGTTTCCACATTACATTGTGTACGTTGCATATTGTTCCACGATTAGCCTCAGTGTCACAAAATCCTGCTCTTAGATGCAAATCTTAAACTGAGATTTAAGGTGCGCACAGAGAAAATTTCCTCCTTCAGCAGATAAATGTAAAGACAGCATTCTAGCATCAAACTCTGCATATATGCCATTCTGCCTAATGAAGGTCAAACATCCAAGTGAAGTAACAATAAGCAAAACACATTTTTTGAGTGGTGAGGGACTTTAAAATGTAAGATTTTGATGCTTGTATACCTAACATTGCATAATTAGTTAACAAGTGACTGTGTGGATAAGGCATAAAAATAGAATAATTTAGAATGGACATTACTGTTCCTTACCCGCAGTGAATAAACACTCTCGGCGATGTACGATGTGACCCCTGGATGTTGAGCAGTGTCTTTCCATTCCTCATAGACATCAGATGGAATGCGGATATCGTAACGGTCCTTCTCAAAATCAAACTCTGTTGTTCCAGTAGATGTCCTGTTGAAAACAAAACATAAACCATATAGGCGAATGGGCCTCTAGCACAATGGTGTCTTGGAGTTATATGGTCTCCCTAAGGCTAACATAGGTGATTCTTGAATCACAGCGAAAGACCCAATCTGTAACAAACAGCCAACCACATGCAACACTATAGTGTAATTCATTATTATCTCTTGCAGTATTGTCACACTTGTAATGCTCAGAGCATGGTACACAAGACAAAGGTTAGTTTGTAATATACACACAGATAAGAAGCTGTTAATTCCCTTCATACATTGGCTCAGTCCTCCCATCTGTGGTGCTGTGGCCTTTTGTTACCCTCCTACATTTCATCAGCCTTGGTTCTTATTTACATACAGTTAAAAATGTATGTAAATGTATGTAAGCTTTCTGCATTCAAGACAAAGGGCTCAACTGGTAACATCCTACTGAGAAGTCTCTCAAGAGTGCCTGTAGTCTTAACACCTGACCAGTTGTTATGCTTTCTGTTAAGGTTACATTGTATAACATTCTGCAAGATCAAACATTAGGAAATTAACATGATTACATGTGCAATGAAGGTATTGAAACGTGATTATGTGTGTAGTGTGTGTAATTTCCCTTACACAACCTTCCTGCTGTTTGTTGGAAGGAGTGGACAAATGGTTGTATAACAAACATTTATGATATAAACATGTGGCTGTGCGCTCTTTATTACCTCTTACTATACTTTTGATCATGTCAGCTTCCTGTAGAAATGATGTCTAGATTTGTCCTGAAAGCTGAATGAATAGTACATAGGGTGTTGACACATTTTTTTATCAGATCATTGTACAAAATGGAGGTTTTGACTAGTGCCAGAGCGCGACATAGTGAAAATGTTCTATATGCCTTGGCACTTGGCTTCTAAAATAAAACATACATCTTCGTATGTGTGGACTACAGACAGACCTGCGGAGATTCCAGATGATGATCCTTGTGCCAGTTTTCACTGTGGACCAGGAGGAACTGATGGCATTGAGCTCAACGTGCAGGTCCTCCTGTGTGTTGAAAGGGGAATGGTGCAGGATGTCCTGCAGACTGGCTTTGTGCTCTTCTCTTACACCGAGTAAAGCTGAAGTTAAGGACAACTTCAAATGAAAAATGAGAACAAATGGAAATACAAACTGCATGATTGAGAGAAAATGTGCTTCTCTAAAACACGTCAAACTCATGAACAATCATGCGACTTCAATACGTTACATCCAAACTGTTCGAGTATACTTCAGATTTCTCTACAACTTCACCGGAGTTCTCCAATTCAGTTAACACATCATACTTTAATGATGCCAATAAATGTAGAAGATATTTACATGTCATTTGTTTACACGATGCAATATGCCTTAATGCAGCAGATAAAGGATATACTTGTTTGTTCCTCTCTGTTCAAAGCAGACAATAGGTACAATTATCTGCTTAGCATCAATCTCTGTCAGGTAGGTCTGAGAGAGCATGCCAACGCATGAGGCACTCTTTGACTTGGAAAAGACGATGGCGTCTTTGCCAAGACGCATGGCTCCAGACTTGAAACCGTTTCCATACATACCAATTGGCTTTAAACCCTTTACAGCAACCTTGTCACTGTACCCAAAGCTTGAGGGGGAAAAAGGAATACATTCTTTATGAGTATATGAATTACATCATGGTTCATACACATTCATTTTTTACATTTGTTTTTAAAGGTTTTAGGCAGTGGTCACGTGGGCCATTACACTCTACAACAAATAACAGATTCTGAACAAAAAAATATCAAAATTCAAAATGACACGGTGTTCCAAAAAATTTTAACTGACATTTCTTAAATTCCAAAAATGTTGATGGTGCAGAAACTATCAAACAGGTTTTCCCATAATGTCCCCCAAAAATACCAAGCAGCAGTGTCTGTACCTGAGCATCTTATGCATTGCTTCATGGTCCAGTCCATTTCCATTATCCATAAAGCTCAGGCATTCTTCTCCTTTGACCGTAGTCTTATCAATCCAGAACTGTTTGGCACTGACATCGGGATCATAGGCATTGTCTGTCCGAAACAAAAAAAAATGTTTAGGGGCAACTTCAATTAACATGAAAATCTCAACCTCCAGCATTCAAAGTTCTCACATTGCAGTGATGTAGAAGTGTACTGAGGACCACATTATTCTAAGGACTTTGGGTGCAATATTATGCATGAGGTTACATAAAAAGCAGGCTTATCAGGATGAAATGGTATTTTGCATGCCATTTTAGTGACTGTTTGCAAGGTGCATCTCTCTTCTTATTGCACTGCAAAGGAGGATCACACAAATAATGGATGGAAACATGTTAACAAAAGTTGCTATTCAACTGGATATAGAAAGGACTATTTTTGTGTAGAATGTTCTCTGCCACAGTATAACTAAATTCCTCATATTGATGCCTGTAATCAGGTAAAAATGGGGTGTGGTTAAATACTGAGTTATTAAACCATGGCAAACTCTAGGCATAAAAAAAGCATAGGATCAAGATTATGTCATCCAAGGCTCCCAAAGCAGATCAACTGGGGACATCACTAGTATGTAGTAAAATAGATACTTAAGTGAGACACTTATACAACCATGTGATGATGACTCACCTATGAGCTCAGCTATGGCGCTGAAGGGCCTGGTGTGGCTGGTGGAATTTGTATGAAGAAACTTGGGAGAAAGCTGCAAAGTGGAGCAAATTAGGAATTACACATTAGTTACAACCAGAAACGCCGTCGACCTCCTCCAACAACTCATACCTCAACGGGGGACATCGCGAGATTTCATAGCGAGACTTGTCCTTGAGCGAGACTTCCGTTTCTGATTAAACAAAACAGATCTAAAAAGGTGTAGCCCTTGTCAGGCAAAAACAAGCACTTTTAGTGTACGTACTTTGACGGGCGCAGTTGCACACAAGGATAACGTCGCAGCCATTGTTTATAATAAATAAGTTGTATTATTGTACCCTTGCTGAGGCGATCTACTGCACCAATTGCAAAACTTTTTGTACCTAGTCATTTACACCCCACACTATGTAAACATAGGGCCCAGGTTTAACAATACCGGACTTACCCTTTACTAATACATGCAGACAGTGCTGCTGCGAGCAACGACAGATTTTACCATTTTACCGCGTTATCGTGAAATTAGTCGTTCATGAACATCATTAAGTCACGAGGACATGGGACCACACAGCTCCGTAGTCAATATGAAACTGTGCGCGTACAATATATTTAACCCCATTGCACACATTAGTAGAATGTGTTGGTAACTGTTCACAACAGCTGACGTCAAACTATCAATATTCCTAAAACAAATACTATAATAATAGTAATAGAATAGAAATTCTACTCACAGTGCTCAGAGGTACTCCGCGGTGCGAGTGCGACGCCATTTCTCGGATACGGATGTCGGAGGAGGAGTCAAGTCAGTTTTTAATTATATAGCACAATATCACAAACCACAAATTTGGCTCAAGGGGCTTTACAATCTGCACAACATGCGACACCCTCTCTAGACCCTCGACCCTGCATTACAATAGTTTTAAATTGTTGTTTATAGCATCACTTCCGGTTCGACATTTTCCAAACTAAAAGCATCTACATCTACGAATTGCAACATTTGTAATACCGGCTAAAAAGCAATTGCCAGTACATTCTTTACAGTGTTTTCTGTGGTATTTCTCACACACGTGTTCCCAGTCCCATCATCTCACCACTGATCTCGCCACACTGAGCTTTCAGCTTATTACAGTCCAGTAAGTATGACTGAGTATTCAGTTTCAGTTTTCATAATACATTACCCAGTCACACCTGGTGTGAAGGTATATAATATCTATAATATATATATACACATAATAAAAGTACATACAGAATCACATATTTGGATCTAATGGTGTTCTTTAATGTCAAGAAGAAATTCCCAAATTTAACAAAACAAATCAAAATAAATGAGTGAGGTTATTTTCTTGAATATCTAAACATAAGCAATTTTATGAGAATATTTTTAAAGTTGTATAAATTTCAGTGAATGGATAAAACCAACATAGCGCTTTCATATGACTGCCTTTGACAGCCTCATGGGAGCTGTAGTTTTAATTCTGCTGAAATGCTATATGGACAGAACAAGTAATCACAATAAATAAACCCTTAATCATTAAACTACTTAGTGGGACAATGTGCAATGTTGTTTGTGCACAACTACAGTAATTATTTAGGGCAATACTTTCAGTTTGAATTGCCAAATGATAGAAGGGAATGATGGTGGCACTGGAGGGGTGTGTGCAGCACGGACTATGCATGATCTTTCCAGCCTAGAAATATCATGGGATAAAAAGGGCTGCATTGTAACTTAAGTCCCTGGGGTTTGTGCTTGCAGCTTCCTGGAAAAAATGCTGCAATTAGGATGTTTTTTCATGTTCTGATCTGTTTAGAGTGCATCATTAATCATATCAGCTTTGTGTGTTTGTTAAAGTTATATCTTTTCTGATCACGCTATATGCAAGATTGTTGGAGCACTGTTGTAAAACTGGATTATACCCATCACTTTGTAGCTCATTTGTACAGTTATTTGTCTATTTACCATGGCTTTCATGGGTCTGGGTCATGGCAGTTGATTAAGCAAGGTAGTCCAACCTTCCTTCTCTGCAGCCGTGTCCACCAGCTCCTCTTGAGGGATTTTAAGTTTCTTGGACATGGAGGTCCCATGACTGCTTGATTGAGGAGCATGCTCCCTTGAAGCAGGTCCAGGTGTGCTAATTAGGCAGTTGACACAGGTGCATTGAGTGTCTTGAGCTCATTATCTGTTATCACTGCAGCTGAGGTGATTGCCTGTCTTTTGATCCTTGTTCCTGAGTATGTTGAGTGAGTAGTTTGTCATCTTATTTTCCAAGTAATGTTACTTTGTCATTGTCAAGTTATACATTTA
>LKNJ01001978.1:0-74171 GCA_002120245.1 Maccullochella peelii
CGTGAAGCGCTGTGAATACTTTCCGGATGCACTGTATATATATTTGAACATTTATATTAGTCTAAAACCTAAAGCAACACACCGGGGTACATCAAGCCTTTTAACAGTATCACATGTCATTAGAAAATACAGGAGAGGAAGATCCATTTCTTAATTTACTAACTCTGACACATGCAATTTAATATAAGGAACTTCAATTATCTCTGTCATTTATAATATATTAAAAGTCTCTATTTTCTATGTCAAACAACTTTTAACACAGCCTTCACTGTGTTCTGGAGACAGGTGTGTTAGTGTCTCTTGTATTGGATTTACTGGTCTCAAAAATCGATAGGGATACATTGTTTGAGTTTTTCTAGCAAAGTATTTCAAGCGAATGCCTGATTTTATCAAACAATTATCAACTCATGAAGCCCATGAAATTGATTAAAGTGGATCGTATCCATTTGCATCCTTTGATTATGGTAAACGTGCCTGCACTTCTAAACCACACCAAGAGAGGGTGCTGATACTGTGCAATTTACAGCTGCTAAAACAGCACTCATAGTCCTGCAATGCTCCAAGTTCACACAATAGCAGAAACATTTCAATTTTGCAGAGGCCAGCAGCAATGATGGTTAAATATACAAGTTCCGTGCACAAGAGAAGACAGGAATTCCAGATATGCTGACCACAACTGTAAAAACATACATGTAAAAACTGCACACACACACACACACACATTCCAGCTAATTCAATATTTGTCAAAGAATACTCAAAAGCCTAGCCTGCCAGATGCCATTTAGTGTCAGCCAAACCAGGGTGTTCAGTCTGTGGAACATTCACAGAGTGGTAATGATAGCTCTGCAAGCCACTCAGTGAATTACAGTGGGAAGAGTGAGAGTGCACACAGAGTTCAGCCTGCGACCTTCGCATTGTGCTGCTGTGCACACACACACACACACACACACACACACACAACTAGACTGGACCACATACACAACTAGAGAGAGGCTAAGCCTCTTGTGTGGCTCCTCACCTCGTCGTACTCCTCTGGACAGCCCACAGCTCCATCGCCTGGACTGTAGTTTACATTGTAGAGCGGTGGCTCTGGACCTGCAGATATGAGAGGAGGAAGACAGGTTTAATGAGTGTAGAATAAACACATTAAGTCAAACAGAAAAGGAGGCTCAATAAACACAAGACTGGTGTGTATAGTACCAACATCCATGTCCAAACAAAAAGCCACTATGAAGAAAGAAGGTGTCGCAGGAGGCTATGGATTTAAGGAAAATGCATCATGATAGTACCAACAGACTGAAAATCCATTGTTACAGTGAGTCATTTTCTGCTTATTTATAAAATGTCTCACTAAAAATCAATCAACATTTTCATGCTTTACAATTGACAAATATACCAGTCTCTACAAACTACTGAAATCTGTGGTGCCTGCTAGCAATGTGAATATAATCTCAGAATTACCCGATACAGTATATAATACACTGTATGAAGTAATTTCATAATCACTGAATGTTTTATATATTAATTTAAAAATAGATTACAATGTTTTTTGTGTCATTTTTCATTTCTAATTTTAGCAATTTCTACAGTAGTAAAAGAAAATCCAAATGTAAACAAAGTATAAAATTCAAATATGATCTATATAAGGGAAAGAAAAGCATTTTGGGAGGACATTAAGTATATACTGTCATGTTTTTTCAGACAAAGTTTTTCATTTCTCTTTATTTTGCAAAGGAATAAAAAGGTGACTCCATCTGTGTTTGACAAACTGATGTTTCTGCCTATAATGTGTTTGCTCCAGTATGCAGTCAGCACATTTACTGGCCAATCTAACCTACTTTGGCATATTTACAGTCAGCAATCTAAGCGTGATGTGAGAGTAAACATTATGCAACTTTTACGCTCGCATTTCAAGGGCTATAGGCTGTCGTGGAATAGGGGTATGGGCAAAATAAAACAATAAAAAAGGACAAGAACCTCACATAACCCACATAAAATTCAGATTTGTCAATACAGGCCTCTGTTCAAAGTACCTGCAGACAAGCAATGTAACCTGAGACAGACCAACAAGATGGAGTCCCATGAGCCACTGCAGCTCCTGTATCTAGTAAACAGAGCTGTGAATAGCACCCTACTGAGAGAATAAAACACAAACAGTGTTCTCCAGAGCTGCCAGAAGACCCATAGGGTTTTTGTGCCCCCTGGTCTTACGTAACCCGTTGCTCTTGATGACTCATATACATTTCAGGCCATTTAAGTGAAATGAGTCTGCACAGAATGGGGCTGTGCAGGAGACGCTGGCTTCTGTTTGAGCAACACACCTGCAGTCTCTTGGCATGATGTCAAAATATCAGAGGACACATATTTTTCTAGACCAACTTTTGTTGTTCCAGACATGCTATAGCCACCAGAGCAGGCGAGGCATTTCCATAGCCTGCAGGCCTGTCTTTATTAAAGCTGCCCCTATCAGTAACAAGTGGAGAAATGAAATGAAAAGAAAAAGAAGGTGGATTGCAATTAAGTTTATATTGAAACTAGACAGCAGGTTGGGAGCTGGAAGAGTAGGTTTTGCCCTTTGATTACAGCAGAGGTGGTGGCAACAGTGGCAGAGAACATGACATGGATCTAAAAATCAATAGTTCAGCTGTGAAGTGTCTAAAAAAACTGGACCCCGCCTTTATATGCATAGTGGAAGTCTGACAGCAGTGTGTGAGTTATCTTGGGAGGAAATATTCCCAAAATATTGAGGAGAGGCAGAAAAGACAGGACAGTGAGTAACATGGAACAATGATCGCTGGCTGGATTCTGACCTATGACAACATGGTTACATGATGTGTGTGTTAGCCAAACACACCGCCAAAACAACTTTGTTCAAGTGATAGTTAATACATGACATTCATTAGACGTTCATCTACTGTCTATTCAGCCAATTATTTCAGATTGCCTATGCTGTGAAAAAGCCATCACAGTTAAGGTTTTTTGGCAATATATATATAAAAAGTATAGCTTGTTTTCTCCATTTGACTTTACAACACAGCTTTGCAACTAGTGACAAGCAGGAGAGAAACAAGAGAGAAACACAGAGGACAGGGCTAAGAGAGAGGATAGTAAATAATTTAGGTGAATAGGACTCTGCCACTCCCGCTCTGAAACCATGCCAATAAGCCCTTGTGTCTGTGTCTCTCATGCTTTCCAGTGTATGACTTATTAATGGTCTGAGTAACCAGAGCTGTACAACCCAGAAAGCCTTGGGAAAGAGTACTGCCAATCAATAGGCTGAGAAGAGCTGAAACTCTTTGTAATGATGTCACTGTGGGGGTGTCTAAATCCATCATGTGCACTTCACTAACTGTTACAACCATGGAAAATAGTTCAAATTTAAAGCTAAGATGTAGATTTGATTTACCGCTGAGGGGAAGCCTGGTGACATAAGACCGGCTTATAAATTGTTCCCATTTTCAGAGGGAAATACAGTATATGAGTCCTTACAACTTACAGCAGTTTTTAAAATAGTGTATAAAGTGGAACAGGAGGGCAGCAAATGATTAAAGAAAGAGTAACAGCACTTTGAGTCCAGTTACAAAGAATTTGGGTCAGTCTTCTGCCTTTCGTTTCGAAATCCCTCACCTCAGCTGAGCGATGGATGTGAACATACTGTGTTGACAACAATATTTGGCGCTGCAAAAAGATGGAGCCAGATGCTGGAGACTAACTGTAGGTACAAGAATTTGCTGCTGAGGCCTTTTTTTAACAGCAGAATTAGGTTAACGGCAGGTTAGACAAAATAAAATAGAAAGAAATAGAAGAGAAAGTGTGTTCTTGCACATGGAGTACTACAGGCAGATCAAATAACATCAGTACGTAGAACATTCAGGGAGTTCAACATGCATCACAGTTCATGTCCAATAAAAGCTTACTGCATTTATTACACATGACAAAAGCGAGACATTTTTATGTCCGAATATTTTTAGTAGGCAGGTTGAACAAATCATTAAATGTAGAACCGCAGAGTCTTAGACAACAGGCCAATTGAGTGCACAAAAAGGGGACACTAGATAAAGAGTTTGAAGGTAAAACAACTGAAGATGAGGTTAACATACTACTTGACATAACCAGTCTTGAATATAAGATTAAAGCCACTGTGGACACAAACAAAGTTCATCTTATGACTCACCTCCATTGCTAATTGCAGAGATTCCACGGTGGAAGTCTTCAAAGCTGATCACTCCCAGGCCACTGGGATCCAAAAACTTGGTCAGATCCTTCACCTGAGAGACAAAAGTAACACAACATTCAAACCTAATTTCCTCATAGCAACAGAAGAATATCACTCTCCCATAACCCTATCATCTGTTCTGCCTGGATGCTTCAAGATGATGTCATAAATGATGTAAGGGGAAGTTTTCCAAACAAGGGCGCAAATGACTTGACACCAATGTTTGCATACTGACTTCAATAGAAAAGCACATGCAGAAAAAAATCCAGTACTTGATCTGAACATAAATTACATAAAACTACCAAGAACTCATTCTTAAGGTCATTTCTTTACTGCAGGGTTGCATGAATTACAGGAGCAAAAAGTCACCAATAAAAACAACAGATGACCTCCAGAATAAAATCTGCTTTTGCAGACAGGGCAATAGTGAGTTTACAAGGATTTTAAAGGCCTTTAATCTCTTTGCATATGACAAGAAAAAAAGAAAAAAAAAGGGGGGGGGGTTACTGCAAGCTTTACAGTTTCAGACAAAGTGTTTTCACCACAAAGACACTTTTTAAAGTAACATACAAAGGATGGCTTGTATTATCTTTCTTACATTAGATGTTACATTAATCTTAAATTAAAAAGGAATCTGGAGATATTTAGATGGTTTACTCAATAACAATAACAATTCTCATTCTAAAAACACATTTATTAAAATGGATGAATGTATATAATGTGAAGCAATATAGCCTTTGGTGCACAGAAATGTTGCTGCACTCAGCTGTTAAATGGCTTACGTAAGTGCACCTACATACTGTATATTTCTACAGTCCGTAACCTGGCAACAGGAGGACATGTGCTTCAATAACTACAGGACCTTGGAGCATTAAAAACAGTTCGCCTTGGATCAACATTTTTTTTAGATTGAAAATTGACTCCTAGTGTATGTGAAATTAAATCTGATCTGTACTGAGAGACCTTCACCTGTACACATTCCTTGGCACATTGCCCTGGTTAATGTGTACTACCTAGTTCTCTGGCTCCCAAAGACCTGGGAACTAGATATGCGCCTGGACATGCAGAATTTTTGGCGGCGGCAAGCAATCAAAATCTATTTACACAAATAATAGACTAAGTCAAATGTCGCCCATCACAAAATTGCACTAACCCATTATTACAGTATAATTTCAGGCGTGTATCACTGACAAAAGTAGCTGGGAGGGAGCCTGAGAGGATGTCGGGTGAGGTTTCTGTGGTTTCGACTCCCTTATTCCTTGAGAAAGTAAGCGCACAATGCGAACATTTTACAGAGACTTTCATTCTGTGTGCACCTTCTCTCTTCTACACTTTTTAATATCAGTTACACATAAAAACAAGTTGATCTGCTTAGAAACGTTGAGCTCCGACTCAGGAGGCTGAGAAGGCTGAAAATCCTAATAAACTGACTCCATCAACCCCTGTGGCTTATGATCTGGGTTTGGTGAACTAAACCCAGCTGTACTTAGTGAAAGGAGGGGAGTGGCTGATCTCACTGAATGGTGGTTAACGCTGCAATGTTAAGTTTAGCATGTGGAATCAAGGCTCATCCAATGTCCACCTCCGCTATGCTAAACCTTTCCATACAGTAGATTTGCTATATACTGTAGGCTGAAGAAGGGTTTGTGAGGAAACAGGGTCTTTTCAAAGACTGAGCTAGTGAAAAGTCTGTGGCTGTAGTGGTAGGTGTTTGAATATAGCTTTTAGGTTTCCGTTTCACAATGGAGCATCACAGTTCACATGTTCCATGCAGATATTCAGAAACACCTCTGCTGGGTGAGGTGAGAAAACTGAGGTGTGATTGGGGAATTAACTATGAGTGTCTGTGGTCCTGATGACAGTTTTACATAACTGTTATAATAAGCAGTGGTAATAAACAGTATTAGTTATGGATGGCTGGATGAACCACTGTGACAGCCAAAGCAACCAGAGCAATATAGCCCTACTATGCTGTGGAAGCTATCCATGGCCTACATCTGAGTTGTTAAGCCTGTGCAGCAGTGCCAGGCCCCTCAGGTCTTTTGAGCAGAGCCTCCTGGCTATTCCTAGGTCTAACCTAAAAACTAAAAAGGTGAATGTGATTTCAGTTCAGTTGTATTTTGGCTCCAAGAACCCAAAAAGTCTCTCCACAGCTGTTAAAAAAACAATGTATAGACTCATACAAAAATAATACCTCTTAATCATCACTTATGACCTACTAGAAGTGTGTGGCAGTGTCTGTATCTGCAGAGACCCTGCCCTCTGCCTGTATTTTCTTATTTTGGGTGGGTGTGTAGCCCCCAGCCAAAAACAGCACGCAGGGTGCAAGGGCGAGACTAAAAACGTAGCGACCAGGTGAAGCCACGAGCTATGTTATGTACTCATTCTTGTTTTGATTGTTACTGTATACTCTGTAAACTCTCTCTCTCTCATATATATATTTTTTTTTTGTTTGTTTGTTTGTTTGTTTGTTTGTTTTGTTTTGTTTTTTGTTTTGTTTTTTTTGACCTGCTGACTGCCTTGCTACGTGCTATACAAGTTGTAAGTTTAGGAAAGCTAAAACACTCTTTAAAATGACTTCTTAAACAATTTTGTACTGGTATTTATTATTTACTACTTATTTTTTTCACTTTCTTACTGTTTTCTTGCCATTTAATGCTCATTTTAAAATTTTTGCTTTATTTTAAAAATGTAATTCACAGTATTATCATTGATACTGCATTATATTATCATTTGCATCATCACACCTAACAAACACAGTCTTGAGAGACAGTGGTAAGGCAGTTAACAACTAAACTCAAAGGCAACTCTGTCAGCTACACTGTTTAGCGTAGCAGTGAGTGAAGGCACTGTGGTTTTTCTGTTTCCTCTATTTGTGTCTAATCAGTGCCGGGGCACGCCTGACCGCCTCCATACAGACCACTGTTGTGCATAACCCCATGGAGAAGAATACCCTTTGGTGAGAGACTTTCCTGCAGGGGATTTCACAGTAGTTCCGAAACAAAACTCTGATAACCATGATCATAAGCCTAGTGGGTTGGCATAAGATGATGGAAAAAAAGGCAGAATGATCTTTGGATATAAAACATAACACACATACACACAAAAGTGAACTCAAGCGAGGGGACGTTTCAGGGCATGGGACATTCCATTGTGGATTAGAGGGGCAGTACATAAAAGCGGCGGGTGAGGGGAGGGAGGCTGGCTAAAGTAGGGTTAGGAGTACCGACTGACAAGAGAGACAACCACAATGCAGTTCAGTATGGCTTTTGCGCACAATCAGGGTCAAAACCAGTGAGTTAAACCAGTGAGTGGTGATTAGAAAGACCTTTTGAACTGAATTCCCAGATTTGGCACATGCCTGCAGGACATTTTACGTTTGATTTGACAATTTTTTTCCTGGTATTCATCAAAGAGTAGTACCTGTACGCATAGCAGCAGGCCAGCTTTAAATGCTCATAGAGTTCCTAACACAGTCAAGAAATATCACACAACTTTTACTCTAACTTGACATCTGAAGGCTGCAAATCAACCTTCTAATAGTAAGCCTATCTTAAAGTGGTTCCCCTGAAAAAAATAAAAGTAGTAGAGGCTGCAGCCCATGTAAAGGCAAGTGGTGGGTCTTCATATATCTATGATTTAACTCAAATGGGTGAGCATCATGTTAGCTCTGTCTTTATATACATTTGAAAGTTGACATACAGTAGACTGTATTTTGTCTTCTGCTTTAAGATTCTACATTATGTGACAGTTGTATTCAAACCGCACACAATGCAGTACGTGTGTGTGTGTGTGTGTGTGTGTGTGTGTGTGTGTGTGTGTGTGTGTGTGTGCGCGCGCACATGGTCGCTATCATATCCTGGAATCATTCTGGAGGAAACATTTGCATGCATGCTTAGCATACAAGCACCAGCCGAACATGCATGCAAATCCCTCATGAATACTTTCCTGCTGAGCTCTCGACAGGTTGCTGGGATATTTGCAAAATGGTACAGGATAAAACACATGCAAGGCCTTCTCCTAGCCTTCAACTAAACTATGAACATATAAATACAAAGTCTTACTGAAAAATGCCCGTTGTATACAGGCTTGGCAGAAAACAAGGAAAGCAGAATGATCTGTGAAGCTAGATGCATTAAAAAAATAACAACTAAACCAAACATTGTTTAAATAATTCCTACTAAAAAAAGACCTCCCTGTGACGTCCTGAGCGTAGCGCTTAACCCCACTTCAATTTGGCTTACATCCCTACTGGCAAGCTAAACTTTATATTTGTTTTGAAGTGTTATTTATGGATGTCATTATGAATTAGTATGACTTATTGCACTTTGGTTTTCTCAACCACACTGCTAAAATACTTGTGTTACCACAATGGTCCACAGTAAAATGTCACTAATCTGAGCAGCTCAGGCATGGAGGTTATTCAAACCACTTTTATCTCCAGATGACTGAAATACAAGGACATATCAGGGCAAAGCTTGTTCAAATGTGAAAAGCACACATGTATTCCAAACTGATATGAGAAGAGTGAACCATTTGCTACCTCAGCAAAGAAACAAACAGCACTCTGACTTCAGACAGCTGCATGTAGGCTTCGTTAGATCCGACCTGACTTCCCCATTGATCCTTGAGCTCAGCTAATGAATGCCAAAACCACTGAAAGGTTACATGCATTATATAACATTCCACAAATTCTGAAAATAAGTCCATCTGCTGCCTGCTTACTTATCGTACATAAAAGCAAACGTGCCAAATTCGCCATCTCACTCTCTCTCTGATCACAAAAGGACAGAAATCTGAGAGGAGTTTCCTGTCAGGGCACAAATTAGCTCCCGCAGTTCTCGGAAACCAGATATCTGCTAGCTGAACACAAAGAAAGATGCACAAGTCATCAATCTGCACAATCTGGTTAGCAGTCCAAGGAAAACCTTTAAGAAACAAAGATCCAAAGGAAACAGCTGGAATCTCGATACTTGGGAGGTGTAGCAGGAGAACTCCACCAGAAACCAAACAGTATGGAATAACAGTAAAACAGACCACACCTATAAAAGAAAATCAGCTCCCAGTGTCATGTAAATGTCTCACCTTTACCACTGCCTAGCAAAACAACAGGTGGAATTAATTTACATTAAACTAACATGACAAAAGCTCCGTTCCTCTCTCCCTAAAAACAAGGTCATGGACAGTTGGTGGACACCACACAAACCATGGAGTCCCTTTGACTCGGGAAAATACATTTTACTCTTAATAATTCCCTGCCTGGGGAGCCACAGATACCTACGGCTAAACACGGGACAGATTGGGGGCAATAGAGGCGCTTTGAACTGGGAGAGAAGGGATTAAAAAGCATTAGTGAGCCAGCATCACACTGTGTGTGTGGAGTACCAACAAGTACCCATCCTCACCCAAAGGCCTTATTCAAAGTTCACCATATAGAGTTTAAATGAAGCTGGTTAATATAGCTTATTCTAAATTAATTCTGTTGCCTGAATTGGCTCCATATGTAAATCAACATTTAACAAATGTATACCAAATAGTATAAGTGACACAAGATTATTCTTTTTGCTGAAAGAAATAGAAATAGAGACCAATAAATGAATATCTAAAACATGTTCATTGGGCCACACTTGACAGTTATGCTTATTTCCGTTACCAGTTACATCATCGTTTGCATCCATCCTTTACAGCTATTTGCAAATGGTATGATCACTTGCTGAAGTTCAGTCTGATTCTAGTAAACATTGAGACAGGCATACAGACAAGCATGTCTGACAGGAAAAGAAACTGACATCACTTTTACTTTTTAATTTAACTTTCAGTGGAAGATGAGACCAACACCTACACCTACCATGCTCAAAGGGATCCAAGTAATACAGTTTAGTCAATAACTTCACACAGGGAAAAAGCAATGTGAAATTCTAATGAACTGATGAGAGGCAAACAGGCTCTCTGCCCTTTTACTGCTCATAAAAAGAAGTGCTGATTCACCAAGTAAGACTATCAATTAGAATTGAATCAATGTAAGTCATCATGTGACACCTCTTAATTTAGTAGGTTTCATTTTAAGGAATTGTTACTTGTCTCTTCACTTGCAAGTAACAGTGAAACAATTTTACAAAAAGTGGAAAGCATGTTGCAAAGGGCCATATGCAACAAATGGGTGAGGGTCACTGGTGGAGAGAGGCAGCTATTTGACAAGAGATTATCCCCAAACCACAGGATATGCAAATGGATAGATGATGGGTGTTTTGTCATTTGACATATGGAGGAGCGCCAGGCCTGACACAATTCATTACAGCCAGTAATGCTTGACAGACTTATCTGGATGATAACCCAAATCCTCACCAAATATAGATGATAAACTAATCCAGGCATGGTTTTAATAATATGCCACGGTATTAGCCAAATCTATTACAACAAATGTTGAGAGCTGCTTTGTAGGAAACACACCAGCAACCAAGCAGGGGTCATGTTACCTCTGCTTCACTATATGTCAGGGCAATGCAGTTCATTAAAACATTTAAACTCATAATCGGAGCCCAGTTTTAGAAACAACATACTGAATAGCTATATAAATTGTACCAATAGCACAATGCTAATCTCTATATGGCAATTTTACATTCACACAGAGACTAACAATAGTGAGATTCAAATCTATTTATTTCCTAAATAGATTTATCTAAAAGATGGATTTCAGTTGATTGAATTAAGCAGGCTTTTTGCAGGAAGCTCTCTGAGGTTCAGCAGGAAATCAATAGTAAATCATTTATGTATATGGAGCTTTATATGGTTTTACACAGAAGCTGCAAGCTCAAAAACAAGGAAATCAAAAGAAAAATAAGGCATCTCACCTGATCGGCCCCATAGGCAGCAGCAAACTCCATAAACTCCTCAATACGAACAAAACCATCTCCATCTTGGTCTAAAGCGTCGAACACAGCTTTTAGTGGGGAGACATCTTCCTCCCTCGTATTCACAGCTGAGACCACTGGCAGTGAGTCATCTACCACCATCTTAGAGAGGGAAAGTGTCTCCACAGTTTGCTCACTAGTCCACCCAGCCTCAGGAGAAGAAGTGTGTAAGTCCTGAACTGAGAACTCAAAAGAAACCACTTCATGACAGTCCGATCCTTCGAGCTGGTTAGTGTCTGTCAACCTCTCCTCTTCCCTCTGTTCGGTTGTCGGATTGGGAACACTTCCATTCTGCGTACCCTCCTGTGGTTTCAAGACCCAAGTTTCCTCGCCATGGACCTCATCAGCAGTCAAGCACAGATCCAAAGCCACTGCCTCGTTCCCCTGATGTTTGGCTTCAGAACAAATCTTGTCTCCCATCAAATCCTTCGACTCCTCTTCCACAGAGTAACGCTCACTGGTGAAATCACCCTGGATGAAGACATCTCCAGCCAGAGGCATAGTCAGTGATGAAGGTTCAGCTGACAATCCCAGAGCAAATGAGTCATTCTCACCTTGTTGCTCTGAAGTCACATTTCTAATTACAGTAGCTCCTGCATGTTCCACCTCCGACTCCTCTGTTGATAAATATAATGGCGCACCTGTGCAGATAATAGAAAGAGGACTGGCAGGGCACAGGCTCAGACTGCTGTCACAATCTGGAACCTCTGAATCCAACAAAAGCACAGACCCTTCGAAACAGTCCAGTGGCGTACTGATGTGGTTGTGCGAGAGGCAGTTCTCAGGTAAACCTTGCAGGGTAGTGCTACAGGTTACAGTCACTTGATCAGGGTATAAACCTTTGCCTCCGGTTTCAGGTGACAAAGTCTCCCTGCTCTGTGAGGGAGGGAGACCTGCTTGCTCCTCTTGTGACAGGTCTACCAGCTCCTCACTGACACCCTGTGGGTTCAACTCACCTGAGGACTCTGTGGGGAGACAAGTGTGTTCATTGGAAAGGAGATCTACCAACAAAAATGGATCCCCTGTGTTGGTCTCGGAAATCTTCGATGGAGAGACCGGTACACTGAGGCTTATTAGCTCAGCCTGACTACTGAGGGCATTGGAGCTCTCAAGAGGGTCCTCCTGTGTCAGACTCAGTTCCTCGCAGGCAGAGTTTTTCCCAACCACTTCAACGAGTTTGGGAGAAAAAAGCCATGACAAAGTGCAGTCACTAATTTCATCAGGTCCATCAGTTTTTTCTGTGAGGGACAATTCCTCTATATGAGTACTATGGAGAGAAGCTTGTGAAACAGTGGACTGATCTCCCTCAAACTGCAAATCTCCACAAGAAAAATTAGAGATATTTAGGAGATTGTCCAAATCTACGGTCTTGTCCTGGAAAACATTTCCGTCTTCACTTTGTTGGGATGTTGGATCCTGAATCCCTTTTCTGAAATCCAAACCTGTCTGGCCACTCTTGCTTGGAGAGAGCACACCTCCATTGTCTGAATCCAGCTTGTGAAATCCAAGAGGAAATGGCTGTTTCGTCTCCCACTGTGTGTGCCCCAAAGGGCCAGACAGAACTGTCGGCTCCATTTATATTGGCTGTTCCACTTTGTAAAACTTGAGAAAGCTGGTCACGCCTTATCTCACTGCTGTCGTCAAGATCCAGTTCATCAATTTTAATGCCATGTTTTTAAATGGCACGATACATCTCCAAAGAAATCTTGAAATGAATGTGTGGAATTCCTACAAGCATTGTCTACCTCTGACATTTAAAAAAGGCTACCATGTATTGTTATTTCATAATTAATAGTATAAAGAGTAGTGGGAGTCGTTTTAAGAAGATTAACAAATTGTTTTTGTTTTAACTTCCGTGGCTGCCATCCACATCTCGATAAGTGTTAACTAAACTCAAAATCCATATTCATTTCTCAGCCTTAGTGAATATCGTACTGATGCAAGTGTGTTTTGACTCACTATGTCCCTTCTGTCATGGCAGGTCCGCTCCTGGTTGTTGTCAAATGTTTCAGCTTCAGCATATCCAACGTCAACATGCTTCACTTCGGCCTGAAAGCCGACATATCACCGAAGTTAGGTCTGTGAACTGAACTGACAAAAACGTCTGACAACTCGGCTCGTGTGCCAATTTGAAACAATACAAGTGAACGCGTTAAGTCACCAGTGTTTGTCAACATTAGCTTTCTTAGCCGATTATCTAATGTTATCCATGGCAAGCTAATTTGTTGAGGAGCCGACAGTGAAGCGAAGAAACGATGTGGCCAGTGTTACTCTAACCTAAGTTAACCTCTAGCTATGTTAACCCTCTCGCCACAGGGCGGTTTACTAAACGTAACACCGACTGTCAATCCTTTCCAATGAATTTATGCTAGTAACTAACGTTAACTCCTCCTTCGAGCATCCCACTTCTTTCGTGCCATTGGCCAAAGAAGCTGCTAACTGACTAGCTAGCGAAATTAGCCTATTAGCTAGCTAACACGCCAAACAGCCCAGCTTCTACCTCATTCAGTTAAATTAAACCAGCTGTTAGCTTCAAGATGCCACGGTTTAAGACGTAACTACGGGAATTGTCGCCTCTGCCATAGTCCAAGATTATGTCTTCATTTCGATGCAGTTTTCCAGCAGCAATCCACCTGTGTCTGTAACAAGACAGGCCAGACGAGTGACGAGACGAAACCGTTAATTCCTCCCCAAATTCTTCTATTATTCTCGTCTCAAAAAACACATCTGTCAAAGCGTCCCTCGTCGAAAGCCATAATGAAACGAAAAGGGTAATAAATAAGGCCAAAAAGCTCCATCATTTGGCAGTCAGTCCACCGATGTTGATCAGACACAGAATGCTCTCGCATCAGCATCAGCAGTGTACCCATTCCTCCTCCTCCTCCTCCTCCTCCTCCAGCCGCATACACACCGCTGACGTTTCACGCAAGCGTACAAAACACCCCGCAGTATCATTGGCTTTAAAGCAGGTATCAATTGGGACCTTGTGATTTTATGTTTGCGCACAAAACCCATGGCCAATATTGAAAACATTGTCCTGCACTCGTATGTATAACTGCATATGTCCAAATATGTCTTTAAGTAAGCACCCCTTCAGCTAAAGGAGCTTTCAACTGACAGGGATTGGGGTGTCTTGCTCAATGACACCTCAGCAGGGTAGAGGTTTGTCTGTCAAACCACCAGGTTTATCAATTAAAGATCTGTTTCTGTAAGCATTAATTACTCAGCAATTGATATAAAACAACAAATAAACCATTATGACATAGTTGAAGTCAAGTGGAGATTTATTATTTTGAGAAAACGGTCATGTTAAATGGTTGCAAATGTAATGTTTTGGCGCCCCCATCTGACTTACAGTGGTGCTGATTTTCTTCAGGTTGGCTATTGCAGTATCTTATTTTGGTCAACCGGTATAGTGGACCCCAACCCCTTAAAACAAATTATAATTTACCTACGGCCCCCTGCCCTTAGTGTGGACAAATTGTGAGCAGTTAAACCAAAGAGTGACTTTTTCTCCTAAAATGGGTGCATTTGTAAGATTTTAAGGGGCCTGAAGAATTCAATATTTCACAAGAAAAAAATCACCGAAAAGTCAGAAAAATCACATTTTTGTGCAACGGTAATATGTTTTATTTTGTTTCTTTTTTTTCTTCAATCAACTTGTGACCCCTCAGATGTAGGTGAACTACTAATTTAATCTATCTGATTTGCATTAAAAACAGTTGACTCCATCCTACAGGCACAATTCAAGCTCCAGTAATCAAGGAAAATATGTAACCAGTCAAACAGCAATCAGAGGACAAGAAGGACACAGTTGTTTGCACATTAGAAAAAAATAAAAACCAAATGACTTGCAATAGTAAATGCAAACAGTAGTCACCCTTAGCCGTAATTATAAACGCTTTATCAATAAATGAGAGGTACTGAAAAATCACATTAAATGGCATGCGATGAACATGACTGTACATGAAATGCATGATGACAATGCACAGCACTGTAATGGGTGAACAATCCCTGAAATGTTATATAATTTGATCCATTACTAAGACTGTAAACACATATAATACAGTAAGTATAGTATGTTAGTGTTCAACTCCTCCAGCCACTTAGCAATACATGTAGCATATCAGTACTACTGATGGCCCCTAAATTACTCTTGTTTTCAGCATTTACTTGTCTCTTTTCTTTTCAGATGACCAATAACCTGAAAGAAAATATGAGAGACAGGAGGATTAATATGAGTTATACTGTATTCCTGTTATTTTAACAATCTCTTTAACACTTTAAATGACAGAGATAACAAATGCACAGCACAATCACATTCTCAGTCATACTGTCTCTCCACATGGACCTCAAGCTGTGCCTCCTCCTACACACCTGGGTCAGGAGGAGGACAGGGGAGCCCCTTTTCAGAGTTTAGCAGATTTAGAGGAGGCTATACCCAACAGCATGGAGACGTCGTTGGCTGAGGTCAGCCACGACCCGCCGTCCGCCACCAGGATGGCTCCAGTCACATAGGAGGAGGCCTGGCTCGCCAAGAAAAGAGTGCAGTGGGCCATCTCTGTCTTGTTGCCTGCTCGCTGCAAAGGAATGGACTGGAACGCACCAGCAGCCTCCCCTCTGGGACCACCTGAGGGATTAAAAGAAAAAAGAATCCATGCTCAGATACTCTTACACTGTACATAGGTGGTTCCCAACGTTTTAGTCTGACGTACCCCCATAGCCCTGTCAGATGAGCTCAAATACCCTTTCAATGGCACCATTCGTCATCTTCCAGATATGTCCCCATGAATGGATTATAACTGTATGTTATTTAACACTATTAATTATATAAAAGTGGTTATTTTTACAATAATTTTTTCATACATTGGAATTGTCAGTGTTTAGGTTGTTTTGGTCAAGTTTGTATTCATTCTACCACTGAGTGGCAGCTGGACCTTTCAACCATTTATCCATTACTTTTACTGTTAAACTGTTTCAAGTATTTAGTCATTACTTTTAGCTAACTATTTCAACTGTTTATCCATTACGTTTAGCTAACATTTCAACTACTTATTCATTAGATTTCCTTTTCTCTTCTTGGCTCGCTTGCTAACTAGCCAGATTCAGGTTGATGGGTAGCTTGCTGGTTATTGTAAATTTACTAAAAAGTCATGTAACAAATATGTGACTTTGGTATTATTAACCAATAACAATAGCTCTGGACAACCTCCCATCTGTTTTTGAGGGTTGTGTAAATTGTTATAATAAAAAGAATAAAAAGACTGCTTGTCAATTGTATAGCCCATAAATTAACCAGTTTCTCAATATTGTGTTAAATCTTTACCCAGTCTGCGGAAGCCCTCTGTGCCAGAGACAGGACCTGGAGCCACAGTATTGACTCTGACCCCACTGGGCCCCCACTCCACAGCCAGGTGCTTGGTCATGGCATCTGGGGACAGGCAACATTGAGTCATTAATACTCTCATTTATTATCTTTACACAACAGTAAAAAAAAAAAAAAAAAAAGCTCTTACCATTTGCAGCCTTAGCAGAGCCAGCATGCACCTGGAGGCCCTGTCCCCTGTATCCAAGTGTTGCAGAGATGTTGACTATGTTGCCACCATGATTCTGCACGCAAAAATGTATGGGCGACTCAAAATCGACGCAATGAGTAAATAATCAAATCGGCTTCAGTGCGCAGAGGCAGCAGTTTAAATCCCATTAAGAGATGACAAGGCATTCTGTAATCTGTGATCTTTACTGTCCTCTTTTGGTAACCAGAGTGAATTACAGAGGGATTTCTCTAGAATGTTATTGATCAATAACCCAATTATGTTCCTGCAGATTCAGTATTATCATCATTTCTGTGCGATTGGGTAATAAACAACTAATTTATAGCTCCTTAAGTTGGAACTGAGAATATTGTGTCATGCAGACAAAAAAATTTACTGTACCTGGAACCACTTCTCATAAACCACCTTGCTGGTGTTGAATGTACCCATAGTGTCTATCTCCATTACTGTCTTGAAGGCATTGAAAGAGAGTGAGGCAGCCGGGCAGAGGAAGTTTCCAGCAGCATCTGTTAAAAAACAGCACAGTGACTTTAACCAAAGTCAAATTTATGACACATTGCTGAACAAAAATCCTATGCAAGACAGGCAAAGGAGTTGAATATTCCATTAAGGTTTTATAAATGCTTCATTATAGCTATAAATACATTAACTATGTGGCACATTAATGAAATAGACCATTTGATAACTACAGTAATAATCTTGTTGTGATGTAACAGTTTGTAGAGGGGACTACGGTGCAAAGATAGAAGATAAAGATAGATGCAGTTGATGATTAAACCAAAACCTTTCACACTTGACCTTTGTTTAAACACATTACATTTGCACTTATTCTTCGTACAGACACCTTAAAATGTATTTGCACCCATGCTGGCAGGATCCATTGGGTAATGACAGAGTGTAAGGGCGAGAGACTGCGTGCTGCACAGCTCCCACCACACACTCAGTAATCATTTAGCACAAAAACACATTTTTCGGCTTATTTCTCATAGGTCACATACTGTTAATGAGGATGTCTATGCGGCCTAATTCTTTCAGCGTCTCATCCACAGCAGCTGCGATGCTCTCAGGCTGCCTCACATCTATACACAAAGGGAGACAACGGCGCCCAGACACAGCAGACAGCTTTTTAGCTCCCTAGGGAGACACACAATCATATTACATGAGGCCAACACATTAACATTTAGTTATGGCGTGAGATATATAATTTATGACTGTGGAAATTATGAAAGAGGAATAACCTCTTTGAGCTTGTCCAAGTTCCTGCTCGCAATCACTGTGTCACAGCCATGCCTGGAAGAAAGAAATACAACAAGTGGAAAGAAAAAGAGACAACACTGAAGATCAGAGCACATGCTGTATTGTGGTGATTAGAACATGAATATGTAATGCTTGCATGAATAAGCCTGATAGGGGGACAGAGGGTGTAACTCATGGCGAAACAGGGGGAGGGGACAGGACACAGTGAATGCAAAGTCAAAAATGACAGGCACACAAATTAAAGAGACAGCCAGGGACACCAACAGATACAGTCACAAGACGTGCCACTTGATAAAGATAAACTATTTCTGCCACATGAGTAAATTATTGAATTGTCACCCAAGCAAAATGATGAAAGTCTGTCAGATAACACATCCAGCAGGTTTAAAGTACACCTACATACAATCTCACTCACACATTTTTACTGTTTTAGAGTAATAGTAATTACATAATGCTAGCATATGGCAGTGATTCTATATGTTACAGATTTATTCTTATACTATACATGCCCCAATAATGTCTATGGATGTAAGAGAAGTTAGGTTTTGACTAAATATTGATATTTCTGCAAGATCTGGGCATGTTATGGAGAAACAAGCAGGTAATGCTCTCACCTCATGAATATTTCAGCTATCCTGAATCCAATTCCAGATCCACCACCGGTGATAAAAGCAACCTGATCTCTGAAAAAATAAAGTGAAAATCCTCAAAGGTCACTTCATGTAGTTATTACAGTGACAAGCATGTCAACATTTTGCCTCCTAACGTAATCATGCTCAAAGCCTACTACAGGCAACTGTGTGAATGCAGTAAAGCCATAAGATCACACCAGGTAATGGGAAATACATTTAAAGGCACACGTTTTCATGCGTACCGTAGTAAATCTGGACTGTAGATGTGTGTGTACAAAGTCAGGCAGTCATCTGTACCAATATCTTCGGGCAGCAGCTCTCCTTTTCTCTGTGGCTCTGCCATGCTAATAAACAATGCATAACAAAATGATGATCACCATAATCACCATGCAGTAAATGACTTGTCTGTAAATGCAGGAGTTGCACAATAGCCCTCTGCAGCAGTTTGGCGAAGCTAATGATGTTTGTTTTTATCAGGACTGTCAGATATTTAAATTCAACTAAAAGGTAGTTTTTACTATCTTTCAGTCATCGTTGGTAGGACTCAACCTGTTCCTATTTTTACTCTTTTAATTTGAAGCATTTGTGTGCACACACTGTCATGATTTTTGTGACTTAAGCTGTGCCACATTACAGAATTAAAAGTAAATCACAGTCACAGTGGCAGCACCTGCTCAGAAGTCACTCACCTCACCCAAACTTACTGAAAGTCAATTCAGATATTTGCCTCACAACGGTGCATCTCTAAGCTTTAAAAACTGCCCCTCTTTATGGGGCCTCCACATAGAGGTCTACCATACTGTAGGGTGTTCCTGTTATTTTGTCCATCCCTGTAAACATATTCTAAGTTAGTCTACTGCTATCTACAGCAAGCAGTGTACCAGTAGCCTTTAACTGTCGGGACTGTGCGGTAAAGTTCACTTGACTTCTGCGTTAGCTGCTGTCGTATTACCTGCTGAAAATACCAAGCTAGTTTTGTAGCGCTGACAGAAGAACCGTCCAACTCCTCTGAGACTCAACACGACCTGCACACGAAGCACTTCTCTAACTCAGACGAGGCTCCTTTACATTCATTCCTCAGCCATTAGGTGTTTTACTCAGGAGAAACTATTTGTACCTTGGACGCATACTCTTTCGCCATCCTTTGGCGGTGCATTATGGGCAATGAAGTCTGCCCGAGGTGCGTTCAAGAGCACAAATATCTCACTGTCCAGACTTATTCTCCTTTGTTTAAGACAGAATAATGTCATTATAGGAATATACAAATATAGCAGGGTTAAAAGTCAGAAAACACTGAGCACTAGACTTTAGAGGTCAGGGTTGATTTGATTCATGCCAGAAAGAGAAACTGTATCAGACAGCATTGTGCTCTAGGGACTGGAAGGTCTTTTACAATCTGGAGAGCAAAAGAAAACCCAGTGATTCTGTTGCTCATCTACATTAACCATCATCCCCTAGGATGGCACCAGCGAGGGCCTCCACTGGTAAACCAACACTGAAATAAACGATCCAGGGTTTACAGTTTCAGGGCTGATGCTGATCAGTGTGCATTAGTGCAGAGAGTGGCCCTTATTGATCTGTACTTTGGGATTTACTCTTGGAGAAAGCCATGCAATGGATCCCTCAAATACATCTGGGATGGATATTCTTCTCAGAAATGTAAGATGAGTGCTTTTGTAACTTGATTTGTTTTTCAAAAGTAAACAAGCGCAAAAGCAGAAGTGCACATAAAAGTACACAAACTTTGAATAAATGATAGCGGATGCTTATGATTTTATACCAGATAGTTTTACCAGGGTGTGGTTAATTTTAAATGAACTTCCTGTGTTTTTGCACACTTCTCCTACAAATCACATACTTCCCATTATTACTGACCTTTTTTCAAAGCATACCCTATACTGTTTTATGTTTTGAATTACTTTCTTACCATTAGTTTTCATTACTATAATATAGTATGCAAATCCTACTGGTTCATTATGAAAATGAATTTGCATTGTCTGCTTTTATTGTTAACCTTATAATATCATTGTAATGTAGAGGCAGTTGTAAGTCCTGACTGATTTTCAGTGTATTGCAGTCCAGTGCAATCTGTATTGAATTTCCATGCAACATTAACACAACTCTGATAAAAAGCAGATGATGTTTCTGTCATGGATTACCAAAGTCAAGCAATTTCCAAGTCTCTGCCAACTGACTTTCACACCAGGTTTAAATAAACTAAAGCAAAGGCTTCCAAGATAAAACAAAACATGTTCAGAAATCTAAAACACAACTGTGCACCTAGATAAATGCTCAGTAATGTACACATGATCTACCATAAAAAATAAAGAGTAAAAACATGTAAAACTACTAGTCTGTATTTTGATGCTAGTTGGCAGCCAGATGGCGCTATCTGTCAGCATTTTCTACTTGAATCCACAGCAATAAAACCATTTGCTGTACTCGAATGAATGAACCTAAAGTAATGCTGCATAAGAATGCCTCCTTCTGTAAATACATATACTACATAACAAAAGTTACATAGTCTCACTGAGAGTCCATTGTCAAAAGCTGCTTGTCATAAGTTTTAAAGAAAATATCCTGATGCAGGAACATACAGGCATGTACAATAGACTGCCATTATAAAGACAACCAGAATCACAGACTCAGACAGTTAATTGTTCCAATGAGCCTGGGACAGCTCAAGCCATAAAGGTCCATTATCCTCTGCTGGCCCAGAGGCCAGAGCAGACCTACAGCGCCACAGTACTGACAGCTGGTCTTGGGCTCTGTCCTTGTGTCTGCGCTGGGTCTGTCTGTGCAGCTTTGCTCTGGCCTTCTGCTGGTGGGTTTGACTTGGCGGACTGTCCCTCCAGACCCACCAGCCTGCTGCTGACCTCCCACAGCCTGCGAGCTGCCTCCTCATCCAGGGCCTGGGGTGCTGGTTCCTTTTCTGTCATCACATCATAGTACCTTCCCGTCACCTCCTCCATCTCCTTGGACACGGCCAGGTAGACGCTGGGCTGGGCCCCCAGCTCTGGGCTCTTCACCAACAGGGAGAAAAAGGGATCTGTAGGGGGGTTGGTGGAGACCACAGGTTTTGCTGGTTTAAACTCAGCCAGAGGGGGATCTTTTAGAGCCTATCAGAATACAAGTACTATATTAAATTAATCAGCCAATGTCAGGTACCAATCCAAGTATTAACTGGATTCATGTTGTTGTCTGTGATATATGACGAAGGGAAACACTTACATGAATGTGCATCAATAACATTTGTTCATATCCAAATCTGGCACACGTTGCAGATTGTTATTATCTCCTTCACTGACTGTAAACGTTCTCAATAACAAACACTGTTCTCCCCACAGTGGATGATCTTTATTACCCCTGAGTGCATGTAATAAAATTTAAAAAAATACTCATTGCAGAATAAAAAAAACAAACAAGTATTTTCACTGATGCCCAGAATGAGTACTGGGAAGCTGTGATTTGGGTGATTTTTGTTTTAACGTCAGTTGAAGTATTACATGCTCCTGTACTGGTTGAAAAAACTTGCTAAACCCTTTGAATTTATGAAGTAAAACCAGTGGTGGAATGTGAAAATTTGAGGTACTTGTACTTTACTTATGTATTTCAATTTCATGCCACTTTATACTTTATCACTTCACAACAAGTATAAAATATTGCACTTTTTACTCCACTACATTTTTGACAGCTACATACATATACAAATAACTTTACATAAAAAACATATAATGAGCTTATAAATTACAATGCACTGTTATGGATGAAACTACCCAAAAGTACATGAAATAGCAACCAACTACAGTGATAAATGCTTCTCATATAATAGTACACCAGTCACAGGGGCCATTTTTCTTCACTGAGTACTACCATTTTACTTACTTAAGTAGCATTTTCAAAGGAGTATTTTCACACTGTGATATTGCTACTTTTACTTAAGGAAAGGATCTGAATATTTCTTCCACCACTGCCCAAAAACCAAGAAGATAACCTTAAATCACATTGCATAGTCAGAAAGCTAAAATGAATGTTTTTTGTTTTTCAGTTGTAGAGTTATAAAGTTGAAATTTTGTGGAAATGCTATGCTTACTTATACAGAAGAAGAAGATAAGATTAGAAAATTCACTGATGAGACCAGTGGCTCATATCAGAGCTTATACAGCCTAAGCTAATTGTTGCATATGCATTAGGTAAGTATTTATTGATTTCTCTAAATTCACAATCCAATAAGGAAGCAGGATACTCACTGAGCACAGAGCTTGAGAACTGTGATTGGTGCAGACCAGTGTGCCTCCCGAGCTCCGTGGCAACAACGCCTGGGTGCACAGCATTCACCGTGACTCCTGTGCCTGTCACACACACACACACACACACACACACACACACACACACAGCATTGTTTAAAAATATATATCCAATGGCCAATTACAAACAAGAACATAGGCTGTACTCCCTCCCACACTTGCCTTGTAATCGCTTGGCGAGCTCTCTGGTGAACAGAACATTGGCAAGCTTGCTCTGACAGTACGCCTGCTTGGTATCAAACTTCTTCTTCTCCCAGTTCAAGTCGTCAAAGTCAATCTTTCCAACGATGTGGGCGAGTGAGGCCAGGTTGATCACTCTGCTGGGGGCGGACTCTTTCAACTTATCCAGCAGAAGATTTGTCAACAAGAAGTGGCCTGGAGGAAGACAGAATCAGAATCAGGTAGTGATGGAGTAAGGGAGAGTTCAGTAGAATGTAAAAATAATTTAAATCTATTTTCTTGCACAGAGTTTAGAAATACAGAGACCACTGTCTGTCTAAATTCGTAAGTACCTAAGTGGTTAACTCCAAACTGCATGTCAAAGCCATCTTCTGTCTTCCACGCTGGACATCTCATGACTCCTGCATTGTTTATCAGTACATCCACACTCTGCTCCTCTACAGAACAATAAAGATAACATTAAAGAAACTGTTACCGAGTGTGCTTTATTTCTATAATTGAACACATAACTGGAGAAGTGTCAGTAATCACTGCAAGCGATACGTTTTGTTTCCTCACCTTGCTTGATTCTCTCTGCAAACTCTCGGATGGATTTCATGGAGGCCAGGTCGAGCCGGCGAGCGTAAACGTGAGGATTCAGGGTCTTCCCTCGTATTTCCTTCGCAGCTTCCTCGCACTTCCCCATGTCCCGACATCCCATAATGATCCGACCCCCTGATGATGTGAGAATGGGAATAGGAGTGTGTCACTGAGAGCAAAATAACTGCTGAAGATTTTATATATTCTGTCTTTTTGCGCCAAACCAGAGTGACATCATATTTCCTCCACACCTCTCTGGGCCAGTTCCCGGGCGGTCTCTTTCCCAATGCCTGCATTGGCTCCTGTTATAACCACAGTCTTCCCATTAATGGTGGCCTTACTAGTACACCGGCCTCCAGTCACATGGTTCCTATGAGAAGAAAGTTCGGTGCCATCTTACTTAAGCACTTGAGATTGTAACATCTTGTCATGGATTTCTCTCAATCTAAAGCAAACCTTGACTTTTTGTACAGTATATTGTTTACCTTGTACCACAAACTATTGCAGCTTGTCATACCTGTGTACATTATATAACAGCCCTCAAACCTCAACTGATCAATGAATCAGCCCAATGCATTATTCAGAAAGTCCTGCTTTATTGCCTAGTCACAAAGAGGGTCCCTGTGTCAAAATCTAGCTTTAAGACCTTCATTATTTCTGTTTTGTGTTTATATCTTGCATATATTCTGTATATGTTTAATCAAATTACCACACAGCAAACTTGGGGAGATATAAGATTACAGAATAGCAATACTGCACAAATTGCACATAGAGGGGGAGGAATGGGGGTTAATAGGGGCTAAACAGCTCAGTTTTGCCCACGGGGCCCCCTCACAGGTTAATGATTAGTGACTGCAGTTTTATGAGACACACAAAGTATGAATTTTTTTGTTTTTGCTCTAGTCTTAATCTTGAATTGGTCTTAAACTGTTGGACCTGATCTTTGCTGAAGTGAATTTGGTGCTGGACTTGACTTGAATTCATTGTTGTTCTATCTCATTAACTAAGATAACATGGCATGGAAAAACAAAGACTTTATTAACTGTGAATGGGTGAACAGAATGTCATTAACACCTTTACAGTTTATTCAATCCAATACAATCACCCTGTTATAAATGATGCCTTTGTGAAGCATATACTACTACACAACTGAGCCAAGGAGGCTGCACTTTGTGGGGTTGTTGTACTGGATTGTATAGTAGCAGTTAAGTATTGCCCACTCACTATGCGAGGAAAAAATACTACTTACTTAATAACATGACATAATTAGGCTGTCTGACAATATAATGCAATCCAGTAGAACAACAGCAAAGTTTTGAACCAAGACCTCTCTAACATAGTCTCAGCAAAAACTGAATTTTATGTAAATGTACGTATTCTATGTATTAGGTACTGACGTGAAGTCTGAACTTACAGCATATTGGTATCAGCAGCAAATGTGACACATACAGTGTAAAATATACAGTTACATCATGACACAGTGGCCTTATGTCATGGTATGAAGAGTTACTCACTTCAGTAAAACAGCGCATCCAAACACTGTTCCAAAAACTGAAACCGGTAAAATATATTTGCTCATGACTCCCGAATAATGCTGACGACAAAATATACATTCAAAAAGGTTTTAACACTGTAAAAAACACTGTGAAACACCGTTTCCACAGCTGATTCGACAACACTCCTGTAGCACAAGGTTACGCGCGCATGCTTTTTGCGTCATCAACTACTACTAACCAACCGCGAGGAGCAACGGCATTGTGGGAAATGTAGTCCCAGTAGACATTTTCATCCAAAACAAGCAGTAACGAGATTTTTGTTTTTACAACATTGTTGCGTGGAAATTTTAAGCAACATGAACACTTACTAACAAATTACATAAAAGTAGCCTACTGTATAGAATAATAGTTAGAATAAGAATAAGAGTGTTTTTTTGACCCAATTACTTTGCTGAAAATCCCTGTTACTCTTTCAAAAACATCTTTACAATTAATTCTGACTGTTGCTTTTACTTCTGAGATGTGTGAAAATGTCTTTAGCTCAGGTAATCTGTATTATGCATGTACTGTTTATGATTTTTTTATCATTTAAAAAACCTGAGATACATTATATTCTGAAAAAATACCAATTTAATCTCTCAATTGCATTTACATTTGTTGCATTTGGTTTCATTAGAATGTCCCCGTGATGACATATTGGAAATAAAAATGACATGAGAACAAAATAAAATAGGAGCTAAGGATGAGATATAGCGGGGTTTTATAGGATGACTTGGAGTCAGCAGAGAAGGAGAGGACTATGATTCAGTGGGGAGGGTGATGTGGCTGTGAGCTGCTTTTTCTGTTTTTGGATTGTGAAAAAAGATGCGAAATGACTGCTGTTGTGACTGCAGTCGGAAAGTCATTCTACTCAAGTGAGACTGATACCGTCAGAGGGATGAGAGAGCTAAAATACGAGACAGAGAGGGGTTGCCATGGAGGGTCACACCAATGCCTGGAGGTGTGAGGGCGGGGTAGAGCGTTGAACACCAGCAGCATGCTTTTGAATTCAGTGCTTACCTTTTTTTGCTCTGCCTAAATATTACTCCACATGTTTTCTAAAGTGAAAAAAAATCCCCTTTCTGTTCAAAGTTTAAGTACCTGCTGTTATAGCAAATGTTGCTCAATTCTCCAGAGATTTAGTTGGATAGTTTTTCTGCCAAAAGCAGAGAGTTTGGAATGGGGTTAAGATTTCAAAGAATGTCGACAGGGAAAAGTGTTTTAAGTAAATATTGCTAGATAGTCAACATATTCATACTCATTAATAGACAAGAATAATGAGAATAATGTGCGCCACCTGCAAGATGATTTCGGCCCCACTCTGCTTCCCTCCTATTTCCTCCACTTTTCCTTGTGACAAAATCATCTATGGCAAATATAACTCAAAGGCTCTCACAAGATTCATTTACTCATCAATTAACAGACACATTAAATGGAGTTTATGGTGTGGCCTGACAGTTTAAGGCATACTTTCATGGTTGTCCACGCTTTTGTCTGCACAGGTAGAAGAACACATAAACTGTATCCTTTTTGAGCAAGTTTTATTTTTTTTTTCTGTTGTAGATTTTAGTCCTAACCCTTCTCTAGAAACAGAGCCGGTGAAATAAAAATTTAATCTAATTGTGGTGCACAAAGGCATAATACTCCACAATCTTCAAGAGACCCCCTCAGCTTGAGGCCCTGTGTAAATATCCCTCCACTATGACACTGCAGTTTATAGGGCAGCTACTGTAGGACACAAAGTAACAGCGTAAACTCTGCACGAAGATGAATTTGAGGACAGTGAAAAAACAAGGCCACCCCTTTGCAACAAGATTTGGAAAACTTGAGGTGACACATAAAAAGTAAAAACTAGGACGTGAATCTAGTGTCTGAGGTGGGGAGTGGAGGACAGGGAGGAGCAGCCCTGCTCTATTTGTTCACAGCTCAGAGGTGTGTGTCCCCCCGGTGTGTTTGACCCTCTGTGTTCTCCGCTGTCAGCTCACAGTGCTTGACCTTCACTATGATTTATGACATCTCTGTTCCCAGGATAACCCCGAGGAAACTCATCGCCTCGCTGCCTGTTTGGCCTAACTCTGCTGTGTGAGACACCTGAATGTCTCAAAGAGGTGCTGAAGATGCAGCTATTCAATATCCACCCACCTCCTCAACAAGGATAAAAACAACCCCGGGTCAAATTATGTTTTTTCAGGAAGCAGGAAGATCATATTCCCCTGTACTGACTTTTTAAGGCATCATTATTCCTTTCGTCCTGATCCCGGACTGCCTGAAAACAACTTATCTTTCACTCTTCATATAGAGCCTGACCTGCATCTCTTTAACGTGAATCTGGGTACACATAGTAGAAAAAGTAGAAACCGAGTAGAGTAGACCGAAAAAGTATATGCAGGAAAGAAAAACAATAAGTTATAGAAATAAAAAGAAGTTACTGTGTGACTGACATTTGGGGTCTGAGGTGAGATCAAGATGTACCAAGGAACTTCATGAGCGCAATCTTTATTTATGTAAAACAGCTTCCAATCATTCCAGCTCTCCAAACCCATCAAGCCATCTGATCAGTGGTCTTTGGTGATGAAGCATTAAGGTTAACTTATCCCTGTTATGTCGATGCTGTTTTCTCAGTCCAACCTGTTCTGGCTGGCAAACATGCCTGGCGGGAGGCCTGTTGTTGAACATGTACAGTAAAGGGGAGCTGCCGGGGCAGTGAATTAATTCAAAGTCTTGCCTCGCTGTTACCTAATAAGGACAGTTGGCAAAGTCACAGTGTGAAGTACTTGAGGCCATAAGCTGTTGAATTATGCAAGAGTGGAGCAGCTTGCTCCTTCAAAGCATGAATCAAAAGTAAAAAGCTCATGGACGCATTGAGGTTGGAGACTTGGATGGGAGCGTCCAGGCGCTAGGACCCGGGACACGTGAGCGTATTAGTTTGCCAGAGGGTGGAGACGGTGAACAATGAGGGAGCTGACTGGTAGGACCAGCAGAGAAGCAACATCTGAGACCAAAACCTCTCAACCCCAGAGTCCCGCTGGACCGACGGACAAAACAGGTTGACGGGCCGCCAGTGAGAGCGAGACGCTGAGTTTAGAGAGAGTGGGGACATGCAGTTTTGTCCATGCATGCTGCAAAGAGCAGAGGTTTGCTGAGCCCCCCTGTGTGGATGTGAATGAATGGGTTCGTGTAAGTGTGTGTGTGGTGCTGAACTGGGTCATGCGGACCACTGGAGGAGCGAAAGATAAACACGCACCGTCCTCCCGCTGCTGGCAAGTTGAGATGGTGGGCGCTCAGAGGAGGGATCCCAGCCTGTGTCCTCATCTCAGCATCCAGCATCAGATGATGCTTTGATTTAATCCGCCTCCAAAAGAAAGTCACACACTGAAGAACATCTCCAGAAACAGGACAGGAATCGTCTTGGGCGGGCAGAAGGCAAGGCACAACGACGGACTTCATCTAAGCTTTGTGAGCTGAGAAACTGAAGGGTTTTGAGGTTTTAAGGGACCTGCACGGTTTGCTTAGCACCTGATCGATAACTTCCTTCAAACGAGGAGATCCATCTATCAGTTTCCCACAGACCCCAGTGGACCAGAGCTGAGCAGCTCTGCTCGCCGAGCGGATGCAGGACCATGGAGGAGAGAGACAGGTCGCCAGCAGGTGAGTAACACCTAGATGCACAGCATGCACCCTGAGGTGCCTAAAACCGGGTCAGTCTACTGTAAGAAAGACAGGGAGACAAAAATAAGGGTTGGGAAATGCCTATTAATATGTATCAGAATGGATCTGAACTTTGACTCACTCTCGTGGACAGTATTCGTATGAATAATAAAGTCATATGAATTTTATTATTCATATGAATAATACATTCGTTTTTGAAAGCCCGCTGTATAATATAAGCATTGATGTCAGCAGTTATTATACAGCGCTACAGCTTTATTTGCCATTAGGCTGTGATTAACTCTAACTAGTGTTAATGGCTGAGCTGCGGCTTAATTTCTATTTTCACCCACATTAGTCGTGATACACGCACCTATTTGCTTCACTCTGCTTTTGTGATTCAGCCTGTGGTAGATGGATGCGAGGGCATCCGGGGCACTCCACTTTTAACGGTCCTTTTATACTTTGTCCAGGGCAGACAGGTGATATCTCATCGTTAATGCCGTCTAATGCATTTAAATGAGCGGCTGATTTGATAGAGCAAACCCTGTAAAAGCAAAGCCTGGAGGCTGGTAATGGACTCATGGCTAAATGAAATGCAACAGCAGCCAATACACGTGGACTTGCTTTTGTCACAAACATTGTATTGGTCGAGAGAAGCAGCAGTGATGGCTGCGACCTTACTTTAAAAGAGCAGTTCCTCCCAAAATCAAATTAAATTCAGATTCAAGGTATGTATTATTATTGCCCCAAACACTGTAAAATCTTTATGCAGACAGAATGCTGCCATTGTTTTATACTGTTTAAACAAAAGCAATTATAGTAAGCATTCAGTTCCACCTGAATTAATCATCGCATTTAATATACATAACAGTGGCAGACAATGCTGCACTTTTAACATTAGTAATCCGAAAACAAATACACCTTAAAGAGAAGAGGCATGCATTTATTGCCCACTTTGCAAAGACCAAATCTTAATGAAAACTGTCCACCTTGAATTAAGCAAAAACATTCTAGGAGTGCGAAGAAAGGTCTCAAACATGGCCTGCAGAACTAGGAGGGTATCTGCTGCCACAGCTAACAGATAAAAGGACTGCAATATTATGGCTTCATATGGAAACAGCACAACCCAGACAACGACCCAATCCAACAGCTGGCACAGACACAGCAGCTAAACCAATCGTTGCCCCTCACATACGTCTGTGTGTGTGTTTTCATAGTATGAATATAAGTGTATACTATGCATAATTTACATCCATGTGTGTGTTTACTGTTATTCATATTCTCCATTTCCCCTATTATAGTTAACGATTGTATTATTTGGTTAACCAATGTTTGATTTATGTACAGTGTGTTCTTGTTTTTAATTGTCTTGTATTTTACATTGTGTCCAATGTTTGCTTTTGCAGCAATAGCTAATATCCAGTCATACAATAAAAGCATAGTTGAATGTGAATGAGAGAGAGAGACAGAGAGAGAGACAGGGCAATAGAGACAGAGAGAGAGACAGGGAGAGAGAGACAGAGAGAGAGGGAGAGGGAGGTTGAATGCAGCCTCAGCAATCAACATTAGTGCATTGATTGTGTGATTGTAGTTAGAGGCTATTGTGTATGTCACCATACATTGTTAGTTTGCCTTAAAGTGGAGGGTGAAATGGTCTGAGAAAAAAGAAGCAATGTCCTCCTTAGAAGTGCTGTTACATCATTACATCATTTAGACCCCCCCCCAAACCAATTTTCTGAGCTCATATTAGAGTTTCGACCATGTATTTGACATCAAAGGGACACAGTCTATAGCATGTCGTACAAAGGGAGGGATGCTTCAGTTCAGTCTCATTGGATTCCCCCCCCGTCTCTCACTCTCTCTATATATGTTCCCTGGGTAGCTTATTGCAGTGATATTTCACTGCTAAATTATTTACTGCAGGACATGATAACAAATAGGGTGCTGATTACATGGCATTCATAATCAGATGCTCTACAGTTTCTAATCCCAAAACCTTACCTCGTCAACATACAGCACTCAAGCCAAGATAGCTCATTTCCACTCTCATTGTTGTTCAGATCCATTTAACCTTGGGATATCCGTCCTCCAGGTCTTAGGTCATCCCAGTAAATGGGCCAATGGACAGCAGCGTTTCCACCAGGAACTTTCAGCAGGGCGGTAGCTCCATGGGGTGTGTAACATACAGTAGGGAGAGGGAGAGGGTGATGGGAAGGAGAGTAGATGCAAGGCAAGTCAGGGACGGGTTACACAGCACTCTGTCCCAGCAGGGATCCTCCATATGGGCAGGCAGGCGAAGCTGAGAGCGGGTGATTTGTCAAAGTGAGTGTCCGTGGCCTAGGCCGCTGGTTCACCTATCACAGCACAGCCGGAGGTTTCTTCAGCCCTGTGCTGATGGAGGCACTAAACCCACCAAATCACCGGCTCTGATGTTTCTGTGCAGCAAGGAAGGTGATTCTGTTTTATATGCCTGAGTAGGGTACAGAGTGTCCTGATTGCAACTGGCTGTCACGAGGAAGCCCATTTGGTTCTTGATAGAGTGATAGATTGTTTAAGATCACAGAGGGACACAGACAGATAGATAAACATACATACATACCATCTATATGTGTGTCTATGTATGCAGTTGTTTTATTTTTAGACAGACAGTGACAGAAACCACATTAGTCACATCGTATTTCACTCACTGTTTTCCCTTTGACCCAGAGGCAAGGCACGTTGGGCATTTTGACAGTAAATTGGACACAGGAGATCAGTCTTCACCCATAATGACTCTTATGCCGAGAGCAAAGCAACTAGTCCATTAGTAATGGAGGGAGGTGGAGACGTGAGGCAGGCTCTGCAATCTATTTATTTATTTCATTAGTCCCTTGTTTACATTTTCTGGAACAGACAAGAGACAAAGAGGAGACGAGGAAGGAAGGCCGGACTAAAAAGGGCAAACACTGTGTGTAAAGCTGCTGACTCTGATACCTCTCCTCACAGTTTAGATGCTGTGTTTACACTGAAATGCATTTGTCACAGTTGAAAGTGCAACATAAATTTTATGGCCTAAAATTGAATCTTTTCCCACGACTTCAGTTTAGCTCATCTCCTATGTGTGAATCTGTATTCATGCTCGAACCTCACCTCTATGAAGTCTTTATGCGCTAATCAATGTCTTGTCACAGTTCATTGCAACTGTATCACTCACATAATTTACATTGGGAGAGCCAATAGCTCACTGAATGCATTGTCCTTGATGAGAGTCACATGACAATACCACAGATTTAACGTGTCAACTTGCAAGCTCTATTTCCTATGTTAATGAGTTGTTAATGTTATTACAGTTTACAGTTTTTTAGAGAACAAATAGCCTTGTTATTGAAGACGACCTTGAATGTACTTAAATAATGTACAGCCATGCTAGCGGCTCTGTGAAGCTACTTAGGCACAGCGGAGCTTTCAGCTAAATGCTAACATCAGCATGCTAACATGCTCATAATGACAATGCTCACATGCTGATGTTAAACAGGTATAATGTTTACCATGTTCACCATCTTAGTTTAGCGTGTTAGCATGCTAGCATTAGCTAATTAGCACTAATGACAAGGTACAGCTGAGGCTGATGGGAATGTCATTAGTTTTAGTCATAAACCAAAGTAGTGGATAAATTCAAGTTATGACCCGATGATGGCGCCAGAGGAAAGGTTAAGGGATCACCGCAGTTATTACAGTTCATCCTGAAACATGGGAACATGAATATGTGTACCACATTTTATAACAATCCATCCAGTAGCTGTTGTGACTTTTCACTCAAAACCACAAATGGGAACCTCATGCTAGGGGAAAAGTCAGGGGATCACCAAAGTCAGTCGGATTCATCCTCTGGAGATCATGAATGTCTGCGCAAAATTTCCAATAGTTTCCAGTAGCAGAAAATGTCAATAGTTGTAGAGATATTTTAGTCTGGTTCAAAGTAGTGGACAGATCGACCAAGCGTCATACCAACATTGTCATATAGAGCCACGCTAGTGCTAGAATGGCTAAAAATAAAGCTTATATCTGAGAGCACTTGAAACTTGACCAGACTTCTTAATGAAAAAACTGTCACCTGAAGTCCACAGTAACCGTAAGAGTTCAGAGGTTAGGAACACACCGGACAAGAACACATCCTGAGGCTGTTAAGAGACAGTCTGTGACAAGAGGGACGATTGCCAGTGGCATCACAGGGTTCATCTCTGTTCTCATCTCCAGCTAAGTGTTTATAGATAAAAAAAGGTCAACTGCTCCTGCAGTTTAATCTCATGTGTGACACATGGAGTCAGCCACAACAGGTTTCCAGACCGTCGCTGTGCTTATTTAGGATGTAAAACTGGATGTTTTGCCTTTTTCTGGGAGCAACCTGGTTTTTCAAGAGGCATACACTGCGAATGCACTTAGCCTCTGTTTGAGTAATTGCTAAATGGAGCAACATTGTCAATCTGTATTTGAGGGGAAATTAGTGGCTGGAAAACAGATTGTTGCTGCTGAGCGAAAACCATGTATCTCTACTTTTTAGGAAATAGAAAAACAGGCCTGTGTTCAGACTGTGCGTTTTTGAGTTTATTTATTGAGGTTTTCAAATGGTTTTGAACAAGTTTCAGACACTCAAATGTCAGAGAAATCCTAAATATTGAAGTTACAAGGTCTTACCTCAGTGACAAGCCAAATCCTCATCTGTATGTGCAGCGCGTTGCTGTTACCTTGTCTTTAGCCGCCTGAGAGGACAGGAGAGGAGCAGGGGGCAGCGTGGGAGATCAGTGGGGCATGTGGCTGTAGTCGAGCACGAATGCTGAGTCGTGCGGAGGCTCACAGCTGCTCCCTCTCAGAGGTAGCAACACAAAGGGCCTTTGATATAGTGTCACAGTGTGACTGATACACCAGACCACGCCCCCCCCCCCCACCCCCCCACCCCTCCCAAATACTCACACACAGCCATCTCCTAGGGACCACATAACTTCATCCCCACACCTCCAGGGCACTACAGTGCAGTTTCTGGTTCACATTTACAGCGTCATCGCAGCTGCGGAGAGCACCAGCTCCCAACCACTCATCACATTTCAGGACTCTTAATCCAGTTCTGAAACGGAAATGAGTGCAAAGCATCCCGCGCTTTTGGGTGGGGTGTGCTTTTGTCTTGGTGGGAGCTGAGTAATGTGATTAAGATCCATGCTGGAGTGCTGCACATTCTGCCAGTAAACAAGGGCTCCCATCGCTCTGCTTCATTTCTCGCTGATCGGAGGCTATGGGGCCATGCAGGGTGGGCGGTCAGAGGAAATGTGCTTCCAGTCTGTCTGTCTGTCCTGTTTAAATGCTTAATCACCAAACCTGGACCACAGACTGATCTGGATAATGATCAGCTTTTGTGTTGACCTGCTGAAGGCTATACAGTGGGCACGCTCAGCATGAGTAGGCTCCAATATTCATAGCCTCTTATATAACCATCTCCATGCTTATGATAAAATCAAGAAGCAAGTGTTATTTACAGAGATACATACGGTACACAGGGCACTCTTTCTATTTGCAGTTCTGTTTTTTTCTTCGACAAAGAGTAATGAGCCAAGAACACAAGGCTGCAAATGGTCGCATCCTATTTTTGTTTTTGCTGTCTAATAGCTATTTTTATCACGCTCTTCCCACTAGACAGCTAAAGAACCTGAACACCTCAAGAGTGTCTGAACAAAACTTGTTTTCATCAACTGTACAGTAGCTACTGTGCATTAATTCAGCTCTGTTTTCCCCCAAAATGCACCTGACATTTGACACAGACATATTTGTGATGCTCTTGTTTAAACCAGTGCTGCTGAGAAACTGGCTGCAGGCAGAGAAGAACAAAGAGCAAAGCAGTTGTCTTTGAATGATGGGTGATAAAAGGCCATCAGCAAAATTGTTTGTGCTGATTTGATGCCTATTAGTGTGCGTATGTGTGCGTGCTGTGCATGATTGGATGATTAAATTTGATTGTGTGTGTGTAGGGAGGGGGGTTGAAGAGAGACAGAGACAATGGGTAAGATCATTAGTCTGATCCACTTGATTTCCTCAAAAGGTCCATTTTGTGCAGTTTGTTCAATAGCATTAGTTGTCTTTCATTTACTTACCATTTGCTCAAACACTGTAACTGACGCTAACATGCGCAGTCACTCATCTCTTGCTTGCTATTAAGGCAGCTGTATTTTTCCCTCCTAGGATCAGTTTGGCCTATTTCAAACTTGGCACTTCTGAAAATCAGCAATAACTTTTCTGTTGCAGTATTTTCTTTTTCTTTTTTTTCAGCTTCAGCAATGTGACCGAAATTCTTAGAACAACCGCTCTGCAAACCAAATGTGTTTTCCATGCAAAACTAAGCAACCCCCTTTTCTCACAGCCCCACTGATTCTACTGTAGTATATATGAACACTTCAGAGTGGTCACAGATGATCGATGGCATGCCTTACCAGCATGTATACACTTTGAAGCTGTCAGCTGTCTCCATTTGTTTCTTTCTGTTAGACCTTCTACCTGGCCATATTGATTTTCCCATAGCTGTCTGCCAGTAAGTGCTGTCTAAGACCAGCCATAGCTGAAAGCTGGCCAGAGTGATCTAGAGGGACAGCAGGAAGTCCAATACATTTACTGAAAGCACTTTCCCTGTTGATGCCTTCCCTGAATTGATTGTATGGAAATGAAGGTCTGTTAAAGCCTTCCTGATCTAACCACCCTTTGGGCCACGATGTACAAGACAAGAATATATGGATGTGTGCCAACAAACATAAAGCTACTGAAGAGCATTATATCATAAACACAAACATGTATGACATTTATATCTTCTTCCATCATCATAGCAGAAGAAAAACCTGGCTCTAAGCAGTTTTCTCTCCTCTTCATTTAGTCTGCCCCACAGCGTCAAGGCGAGCCTGTCTCTTTCTCCATCTGGACCAGGACGGGTGGGCAGTGGCGGGGGCTCCCCTACATCCAAGATGGGCTACTGCGGAGGGGTACCTGTGGAGGACATGCAGGCCCTGGCCATCACCTCTCTGTCGGCAGCAGACGTTGCCAAGCAATACGAGCACATCCGTGAGCTGGGGAAGGGCACGTACGGCAAGGTGGACCTGGTGGCACACCGGACGCAGGGTGAGTTGGTTAAGGCACTGGGGATTCAAAATGTGGCTGGATCTTTATCCTCTAACCCTGTCTTATTAGCTGTCAACCACCTAATAAAGCATAAATACAAAAAAGAGATTTTGGAAAGCAAATCCACATTATAACCAGATCAGTGTGTAATTTCAGCACAGCTGAAAGGGTTTGTTAAGGATTATTTTAGGTCTACTGTTTAATCCTTGGTTGTAAGAAAATCAAGGTTAGAGAGCTGGCTCAGTCTGAAAGTGGTATAGCTGAGCATTGTAAAGAAGTGCAGGGTGAGGCTGAGAGGGTGGCGGAGATTCAAAGTGCTGTGTGCGCACTAAAGAGCCTCTGTGTTTCTGCAGCTGTGATCACGAACAGCTGGTTGTATGAGTGTAATGGAGGTGAGATTCATTCACTGTACATGTTTATATGAATGTAGCAGCTGTTACAAAGTCAGGGTTGTGTAATTTGAAATGTCTCCGCTCCCTTCGAGTGTCAGGTAACACTTCCAAATTCACTTTAAGTGCTTTGGATAACACTTGGAGTGTTTTGCATAGTAAAATTGTCTAATTTTCTACATGTTTATATCTGATTTTTTTGTAGGCAACAAAATGGCGCTGAAGTTTGTTACCAAGAACAAGACGAAGCTCAAGAGTTTCCTGCGGGAGTACAGTCTAACAGGCTCACTTAGCTGCAGCCCTTTCATTATCAAAGTCCTGGACGTGCTTTTTGAGACGGAGGACAGCTATGTATTTGGACAAGAATATGCCCCCGCTGGGGACCTTTTCGACATCATCCCCCCACAGGTAAAGCTATCATCCTTCCCTCCACCAGTCACCATCCTCAATCAGCCAGAGCTGCTCCAATCAGTCGCCTTGTTCAGGCACGGCGGTTTTAACAAGCTCTCCTGGGATTGGAACCTTGTCTTCGTCCCGGTTCTCTCTCCGCGCAGAGCTCTCACTTTGCTTTAGTGCTATTCCAGTTGATGTGCTGGGAGTGCTTGACTTCAAGGTTCTTCTAAAGACTCATTAAAAATGGTTGCAGCGGAGACTCTTTTGTTTCAGTTTTCCTTTTTGGAGCTTGACACTTCTCACCCTGTACTTTCATTCCTCCACTCAATATAACCATCACCTATTCTTTTTAACAGTACTGTAACCTACTCACCATGAAGCTCTTTCTTGTATCACCTCCCATAGTCTCACCTCCTACACAATGTACTGTGTCTTTTAGTCTGCATTAATCAAAATCTTCTCTATTTTTCTCTCTTTCTGTCTCCCAACACTTTCTGCTTTCCCCCACTTTCTCTTCTTCTCAGGTGGGTCTGCCAGAGGAAATGGTCAAACGCTGTATGCAACAACTGGGCTTGGCCCTGGACTTTATGCACAGTAAAAATCTGGTGCATCGGGATGTCAAACCTGAGAATGTGCTCCTATTTGACCGTGAGTGCCGCCGCATTAAACTGGCCGACTTTGGTATGACCCGTCGCGTCGGCTGCCGTGTGAAACGGGTGAGTGGCACCATCCCCTATACAGCACCAGAGGTGTGCCGCGCTAGCCGTGCTGAGGGTTTCCTTGTGACTACCAGTCTGGATGTGTGGGCGTTCGGCGTGCTGGTCTTCTGTATGCTGACAGGCAATTTCCCCTGGGAGGCAGCGCTGCCGGCCGACGCCTTCTACGAGGAGTTTCGGCGTTGGCAGAAAGCAGGGTGTCCTGTGGGAACGTACCCATCTCAGTGGCGCCGCTTCACTGATGATGCCTTGCGCATGTTTCAGAGGTTGCTCGCCGCTGAGCCGGAAAAACGCTGTGGAGTCAAGGACGTCTTCTGCTTTGTCAAGTACGAGCTGGTCAGCGAGCTCAGGCGCAGAGCATCTTGCCGAGCCAAGAGAGGTGAGAGGTCAAGCTCGGGAGTGTGCACTGGCAGTTGCACTTCCTCCTCGTCGTCCACTTCATCACGTTCCTCCCACAGACACCCTGAGCCTTCCACCCCTCCAGGAACATCCTGCCTGCGCCCGGCACCACTCAAACGTAGTGTCCTCTCCGACCCGTTATCTCCCAGAGAGGAGTCCGGACAGCACCAGTCTCCGGGCCGAGACAAGAACAAAAGCCAGATGGTGATGGCAACTGCCATCGAAATCTGCGTGTGACCACACTAATGTTTTCAGAGGCGACTAGATGGCTTTTCACAGTAATAACAAGCTGTGAAGAGGTGTTAATGACTACCACAGAGACTCCAGTGAAAAACAGGAGATGTACTTTAACCGTGAAAGAGAAGCTCAGGATCACATCCCCGGCTGTGGAAATGGACATCATCAATCAGCGGTACACACTTGGACAGCTTATCACTGGCACATGCCGTTTAGGTTTTGATTTGTGACCAAAGACTGCTTCCCAAGCTGAGAAGCCATGCAGGCAGTGTTTGAGAGTACGCTGATGTTGCTCCTCTCAGCAGCTCATTCTGCCATCCAGACATTTGTGTTTGCTGCCCATACACTGTGGTGGTGCTAATGATTATATAATTAGATACTCCATAAAAGCGGATTCTGTCTTTTCTCACTCATCACTCCATGTCTCTTTACTAGTGTTTATTTATCTGAGAATATAAGCTCCGGGGAGGCCAAAACTGATCAGGTGATGCTGTTCAGACGGAGGCCAGTGATCTGGGGGCGATCTACGCAACTACATTCGACTGCCATTTCTCAGACTTCCTGCCGACTTCCAATGCATACAATTTGTCATAGTCTTTTTCAAAGGAAAGTGTTATAAATAGAGAAAAAAAAAGAAACCTTAATGTAGCAGTTTGTATGAGATGTTTTTTCATGTCGGTGTCTAGACTTAGAGACGTATTCTCAGTGATAGGCATCACCTCAGGACACTTCAGTGGGTCACAATCCATTGACTGGCTGGAAAACACATCTGCCACTTTTGAACTGCTCTCAATGAGATTCATTCCCAGTGTAACACAATAGAGTACAGGGATTGTACATTTTCTGAGTGAAAAAGGTGGTGAACAAAGAAGAGGAGAAGAAATGTCTTTTTATTGTTTCTTTTCTACCTTCTGTGTGTGTTTGGATGTGTATGTGTGTGTGTGTGTGTGTGTGTGTGTGTGTGTGTTTCAAATGCTAAAGCACAAGATTTTTGTAAAGGAGGAGAACTCTGAGTGAACTATGACTCTATATTGTAAATAATTTGATATTTCTAGGAGTGCACTGTAATATCAGGTAGTTCAATTATGTAGCGGTACTAATTTTCTACGACAGGGAAAGGGGTTTTACTGTTGGGGCAATGCACTGTATGTAGCAACAAAATATGACAGAATGTACAGTATATCACAACAAATTAAACATATGGAAATATGATCTAGCCTATCACAATGTATAACATGGTAGCAGCTGCTCTTCTCTTTTTTCTTTTATAGTTTTGGGTTTTATCTGAACTGGACCAAGTTTTCTTGACCCAGGTATGACACACAAAATTGGTGAATAGACATCGCTCATTTCTGCATTTCCCTGTCACCGTATCATGAGCAACATCTATTACCTGTGTAAAATCATCGTGCTTCCTGGTTGTCAATGAGTACAGCCCATTCTGTCTTCATTCAATCAGCTAAAGCCACTGAGGGCTGCTTTGCAGGTCGTCACTTTGCAAAATTAATTTACCAGCGTCACAAAAGGTGTTCCAATATTTGATTATCAAGATGCAACATTAACACACAATCCCGACTGCTCGGGAGATGTAGTTGCACCCCCTGTGCTCACCTTAAATTTCACCTTCCGGCCTCTCTCTGGGAATTCATCCACATGTATCACTCAAATAGCAGAGCCCAGGTGTTTATTGTCTGGAGGGATGACCTCTGTGTCAGCCATTGATGTGCTGTGAGCTGATGATTGATCCTGAACGGCGCACAGCTACACCTTCCAAAGACTTACTGCTAATTATTAAAGCCTCTAAAAAGCTCGGTATGTTCAGTGCTTCAATGTGTGCTCATTACCATTATTTTTCTTGCTTGAACTGCGTTGCTGTTATGTCAGTCAGGTGTGTGTGTGTCTATGTCTGTGTGTCTGTCTGCGTGTCTTCACTTTCCTTATTTCCCCACTCCTCCCATGACAGCCCATCAGTTCTGTCGCTATAGTTCGGCTTCTGTCCTCTTCTTGAAAATCAAGTCCAATTGAGCCCAAATGAAACAACCCCCCCCCCCCCNACACACACACACACACACACACACACACACACACACACACACACACACAGTCACCCACAGCTCCTCATGGCAGTTGGTGAGCTTATTATACTGGATGACACATTTCTGCAGATACACATTTTCCTGTATTTTATGAGCAAGTTCACAGAGCAAAGTCTTTATCCAGTCTCATCAGACATAATCGAAGCTGTTGATGGTCCCTGTCATTTCCCCTGTCTCTTTCCATCCTTACTCTTGATTCTACAAAGGTGAACTGATTGAGGCTGAAGACTTGTCAAAGGGATATATTGTATGCTGAGATGCTGTCAAAAGGTAATCTGTCAGTAGATTGTAGTGAATGTGAATTAGCCCTGCCCTACATCTTTCTATTCTGTCTGTGTGATAGTGTAGGATCTACATACACAGGGATTAGATGGACGCTGTGCATAAGGTAATAAAAAGTAATGCACCTCAAAATAACTTAATGTAACGTGGCGTAACATACTGCAAAATGTTAATTAATGCAACATTATGTAACGCTTCATAACATGACGCATTATAACGTGACGCATCGTAACGTGATGCATCGTAACATGACTCATCATGACATGACGCAGCATCATGTATGTATACATGTAGCCCCCGACTTGACAAGTGACACAGTGTTCTGATGTGAGCAGCTGTGGCTCTGTTAAGCATCATACAGACATTAGCATCATTAGACTACTGTCAGCTGTTGCAGTGTTGTTTCTCATTGACTGTTATGACAGGAATTGTCAAGTTTAATGATGAGGTGTCAAAATGATATCAAGTTTTATTGAAGCTCTAGAGAGTAGCCTTCCGTTCACCCAGTTTATCCTGATTCAATGATCTAACTGTTTTCTGCCAGCAAGTGTTGTTGTAGAATCGACTGTAAATACTGTATGTATTGTGTCTTTAACAAAACAAAAAAGAATGAACAAATTGTTAATATATGTTGAAATAAATTTATGCACCACATCTTATGACTCCAGTGCATTTCTGTGGGTTGTTTGAAATACTGTGACACGGTATTTTTTCTGCCAGTGTAGGCAAAGCTAATTCAGCCCAGCTTTGTATGGTCCCCAGACTGCACATTAGATGAAGGTCAGCTTGAATCACATGTGATTTCCCGAGGCTTTGGTCTGGTTTGCCAGCGAGCCCCCAGACTACTTTAATATGCTAACTTCCTTCAGAAAGCCCAATTAACACATCTGTAGATAAGAGTTATCTGCTGCCCTCAAAGAGCAAGTGAGTTCAAGGACGGTTAGAATATGGCACTGAAGATGAGAACAGCTATCAGGCCACCACCCCTTCATACTCAGCTGCTGTGCCAGAGTGGAGGAGTTTGCTCAGGTTGTTATCAAACTGAGTTCAGACAGCGGCGCTAAGATGTGGTGTATCTGCCACTGAGAAAAGCTAATCAGTTAAGGCAGTGCAAGAGAAAGGAAAGGTCAACCATGACACGCAGGGCTTGTGTAGTGAGTGGAAGCTTGTCCTTTGTGATAGCCTGTTCTCTGCCCTTTAAGGGCTACAGCAGTCTAGTGGCAACGTAAGAGTCCTAATTGTGCTAGTCCCAGTGCTCAACGGAGAAGATGGAAGACGCTGAACTCGTGGAGGCATTTAATGCAGGCAACATTTGAATTTAACAGATCAGGTCACCCACATCACAAAAGCACACATATTTCCCCCATTTTGCCCTCATGGCATCTGCTATTTTCTGGCTAAAGCATCGACACAGCAACTTGTCTTTCCAGAAACAATGTCAGAGTTTCTCAGGATATTTCACAGATATGTTGCTGCTCCTGTTGCATTATTCCTGATCTCCACAACTATCTGCTTGGCTAGATACCCATAGGGTAAAGTAGGAAAACATGTTTTTTTTTCCAGATTGGGCTGAACTGACCCTGTAAAGGTTCAGCAATGCTGGATTATTTATTAGCTGCAGCTTTTAAAAGGCTGTCGGCTATGAAGCAAATTGATTCACAGGACTGGAGGAATCTGGATGTTAAGCCTTCAGTAGGTGGTCCAGAGTGTGGATGGCTAGGAACGTGGTCTCCCTGGATGCAGCTGTCTCCATAAAATCATATTAAATCCTGTTCACTTATGCTCTCTCAGCAGGGGCTAATGTCGGTAACATGAGGCGACTGTGTGACTGACGAGGAGACCGTTAACTGTCCTGATGCATATCAGCATATCTCAGCCTGTCAATTGCCAGGTTTCACCATGATCTGTATGATGTACCGCTTGGACAAATATGACAACATTTCCAAAAAGTGCCAGTAGAAACCCTCCCTACAAAAGTCCCACTCATACTCTCAACTTGATGTTATCACAGCATGAAATGTGTGGCAGAAAAAAGAGGCTGTCAAGTCGGTTTAGCTTCGCCGGAGTGTATGAATCAAAGTGAACTTGAAGAAAAATAAATAATTCAAATAATCCAAATGTGGCTGAATTGTTTAACATTTTAAAGATAATTTTAATGAAACAAGTTAATCCTAAAATTTGTATGTAGCTTCTAATGCTCGGACAGCGAGGGTTGAGCTCAAACACCTGGCTGTGCATGTAGCTCACAACCTCCAAATTCTGCCTGGAAAGAGTTATTTCACAGATGAAGATGAGGACAGATTTGGGCAAACAGAGGTCACAGGCATGTAATTACTGAACATTTCTGTCTTGCTGGTGAACAATAAAAAGATGCAGCTGTTGTGTCTTTACATAAGCCAACTAATGGGGTTTTCATCAAAGGAAATTCAGCTGTGTAAGTGGGCAAACATATAGAGGCGAAGCATTCTTCTGGAGGTTGAATGCATAGTAAACAAAGAACAGAGGTATTTTTAAGTTTTCCAAGTTGCAGACTGCAGAGTAATATTATTTTCTGCTCATTTTAACACCACAGGGAACATACTGTACAGTAATAAACCTCCTGCGTCACCTCAGCTTCCTGCCTCTGCACCTAGAGATGAATCACTCTCAAACCATCACATGCACCATGAACTATTCTTCTGTCCCTGATGCATTTTGCAAAACAGCTGCAGGCATGACGCTGGAAATGCAGCCGAAGATTCGAAAGTCAGAAACTCGGGATAGTGAAAGTGATCTCAGCAGGGGTTGAGTGTGAAGGGATGTTCCCCGTTCCCTCAGATCTAGACTCAGGCGTTCACGTGAAATAGTGTCTGATCACAGCTGGCGAGCTGGAAAGAGAAAGGTAAAAAAAGAGGGAAAGAATGCCAGAGCAGAGAGGAGAGAGAGAGGGTTACGAGCAGGAAGGGATGTGTCAAGTGGGACAAATGTGTTTGTGTGTGTGCTAGAGAAGGAGCCACACAAGGACAAAGTGAGTGTACGCCAAACAATGCAGACCAGTGGATTCATGAGAAAATAAGCTGGTTCATCCTAAATTTGTTCTGTTTTTAAGTCGCTGCAAACCTGGATTGCATGAGAAACCTATTTGTGTGTACTGTATGTGTGTTGCCTGAGGTATGCCACTAAATTTTGTCAGCGCCAGACTTAATCTCTCAGACAGTATGTGATCGTCTTCCACCATTGCTATAGCAACTGAGACGATCCCAGTTTAGAAGAGCTCTGAATTTTTTTCTTCTTGTTTTAGAAACCAGCATCACATTCCTCGCTGTGGAGCTACTGTATGAGCATTTGATTGTGTAATTTTGTTTTGGTTGATAATGCTGAAACATTTTGTTCTTTATGTTAGAGTGGGCGTTCTGTCTCCAGCAAGGATCTTTAAGCTCTTTAAGCTTGAGGATGCCTGTTTGTGGTGCATTTTACCGTATCTGGATCTCAGAACATAAACGGCTTCCTCTGCACAGAAAAGCACCCAACACAGTCTGTACAGACAACAGGCTCCAGTATACAGTACTATATGTGCATGTTAGGTACTGTGACTCCTGTGTCTTGCAATGACTGTAGGATAGCATCCATTTCCTGCAAAACGCAACCAAAAATCACCCTCCAGACATTGAACTTTTTTTTTTAAACAATTATTTTTCAAAACATCTAGATAACTACTGAGCAGACTGTCACATGATATTTGCTCTGATACCCAGTGTATGATACATAATGAATCTGATGACCCTTTGAGCTTGCCTCCAGCATCACTTCGACTGCCATATTTTGATCAAATTTGCTGTGGATAGAGTATGAATCATAGTGTTTTTGGTGACCTCCTGAACTTTCCTCTAGTGCCGCTATCACGCCGAAACATGTTAAGAAAAATCCAAATCAAACAGGAAGATTGCCATTAAATGTACTGATAACATCCATGCCTCCAAAAGCTAAAACGATTGCATCTTCTTTCATCTGCGAACTTTCCTCTCGTGCCACCCTCAGGGCAAAATGTCAATTTAACATACAAGCTATCACAAGCTAATCTAATTGCAGATTGTGTGGGTTTAATAGCATTTTAGATGGATTTTAGATGCACTGTGGAAGCATACTGCAATGTAATTAAAGGGATCCTGAAATAAACACAACCCAATATTAAAACATCCTAAAAGTTTCTTTTGAGAGACCAGTCTGTTTAATTAAAATGTTACATGTTATATGCTCTTCCACCAGGGAAGCTTAGTGATGCTTCTCTACATTATATCTTTAAATGCATAGGTGAATGAAAGCAAACAAAAATAACCACACCAAAACAACAAGGGAGCTTGAGCTTTTAGACTTGTAATTCCTTTATCTTTGCTTAGAATACATTTGAGAAGAAAAAAGACTGATCACAGAAGAGAAAGTTTTTTTTATTGCTGTATTTAAGCTCTTTTTTGTGTCCTTTGTCTCCGCTAGAAAATCTTAGAGAAGTTTAGTTGAGGGTCAAAACAACTTCAGATAGAATAGAATTAAGTGTTTTGTGAATAATAATAAACATCAAATAAATATTAGTGAAACATTATTTGGACTTTAAATTTTAATTATGGCCTGATTATTCCTAGTAGTGCTGTAAAATAAAAATCTTTTTAATTGTATCTTTTAATTTTTTATTTGGACTTTTAATTTGAATTATGACCAATAATATCCTCCATAACTGTAATCCTTGGCTGTCAGTCTGGTGATACTGAGCAAGTTAAACTGGATTTGGGTACAGGATGCAAGTAAATGCAAAAAGAGGAAGGATATTTACATACCGATAATAAGTCCTCAAATAATACATATGCACACAGTGGACACAAGTGACAATTGTGTACGGTGGCCCTGAGAGCTCAGTGCAGTGCAACTTAAGAAAACACATGCAAATAGACAAAACACAAGCAAATCAAGAAAACATCTTCATCAATTTGACAAGACGCTGCAAATACACAAAACTTGCATTGGTGATATTGAGACAGGCATGCTGAGACACAACATAATAATTAATCATAACCCAAAGCTATTATTTTTTTCTTGCCTGTAAACAGCACAAGCCCCTTTTGGATTGTGGGAGACAATAGCATCGTCCGCATGTCATTGCCAGCTTGTAAATTGCAAAGACCCCTGGGATGCTGCTCAAGCGCTTCTCATAATCAGTGTCGTTACTTTCAGTTATCTACTAATGAGTTTCGGTAACAAGTGGGGAAACAAGCGGTGCAGCTGTGAAAGAAGAATTACAGCTAGGGGCTCTGCAGAGATGATTCATGTCCACCACAATTCCCCGGTAGCAGGAAAGCAAACCGTCATCTCCGGCTGGACATGCAAGATGATTTCCGGCATTATCTTCACTGGTTAATTTAAATGGCTTCTTACTTGGCTAAGACAAGCAGATATTGATAATTCCCCATGATTGCAAACAGACCTCAGCAAGATTCACTTTCTGTAAGGAAGCCAATACTTGAGCTGCCCACATTAATAGCTGTGACATTTAACAACACACTATAAGGTAGGAAACACTTTCCATCAATGCTTTCATTTGCAGACCTGTTCAGTGACTCCCCTCCAGTCAGTCTCTCAATTAATGTGAGGGGTATTTAAGACACCTGCCGAGACATGGATTTTGTATTATTGAGAAAATAGCCAGTTGGCGAGGATTGGTGAGGTCCCCTCACTGCATGCTGTGGTTAACACTGTGTGGCTGTGAATAGTTTACTCTCTCTGCCCATGATCAGCCAGCGCCTAGCTCTTTGTTTTTAGTCAAAGCACTGGAAGTCTAAGTTTAAAACATTAATATTTAACTGCAAAAGATTTGTCTCATTTCTTTGATTTGAAATCACATTCCTGTCTTCTGTGGAAATGACTTTGTGTGCCTTGTGTCGAGTGGGCTATTCCAGCAATTTAGCATTGCACCTCCATGCAGCAGCCGAGACATACTGATTTTTAGTCCCAAGCTCTAAAAATCCAGAAAAGCTGAAACATTTAGTTGCTTAATCAATTATGAAAATAATCATTAGTTGTTGCCCTACTTCCCATAATGCAACTCTTTCAGTAGACCCTCCTTAACTGTTAAATGACACCAAGTGACTTAATTTGAGTAATTAACTCAGACTTGATAAAGCTCCTCCAGAGCCACAGGAGACATTACAACTGTTTTTATTATTTAGTATTTAATATTTCCTGTGTTAAAATTGGGCCATAGCTGGTCAACAAAATAATGACATTCTAATACAGCTCACTCACCCCAGGTATAGATGACTGGTCACTATAGCTTGAACCTGTGTCCCTTTTAGATTCTATTAAAAATGAGTTGTAAATAGACAGGATGTGTTATACAGTACTGGTTAACTCACTTTGCAATGGCCTCAGTTTGAAAAGTTATTGTGGGCTTGTTTAACCTGCAAGTTACTCCTTAGAGCCAATTAGGTCATCACAAGGGGGTGCAGAGTTAATTGCTTTGTATCACTGTATGAACTACTGAGTGGTCAAAACCTGGGGGACTGTCAGATGACACAGAGACATTAAATATACAGTAACAAACACTGTGTCCAATCCTCTATTTGTCTTCACTGAAGGACGTTACTAATGACCCAACAGGATCACCTCACAGTATGATTTCCCCAAAGGTGCACACAATTATCGGTGAGTCCTGAGTGCCCATGTGTGACCTTGAGGAAGTATTAAAGTGTTTTATTTTTCCTGAGCCCTATGAAAAACAGAAGTAACATTTTTCACCTAAAGGAAAAAGAAACCTGACATCTTCCATATGATTTAGTTTGAACCTGATTGCACACTATGCAGAACACGCAGCCTCATAAACTACAGACATCTTCTGGATCTCAGTGTTTGTGTTGCCTGGAGCTACAGTGAATCACAGAATGAAGCTGCAGTGATCTGGATGGGAAAAGGAAGTCAGCCTTCTCGCATATTGAACACATTTATCTGACTGGCCTCTTTTTCTCACCTTGTATCAAATAATTGACAAGCTACATTATATCCAGTCTCTGCAATTTTTGAACATCAGCGGCTGGTTGATGGAGCTTGCTGTCCTGCTGCACTGACAGCTAATGAAGAAGCCTCAGCTTTGACGTCACACACTAGACTTACTCACCTCAAAACCCATGGCACCACCAACAGCCATGGACAGTCTGGGAATATACTGGGAATAATATATTCCCCTGTCTGTAACACATAATTCAGCCAGCTACAGTGTGAGAGGTGACCCAGCACAGCATGAGGTCCCCACCAGCGAATAGAATGAATCTATTTCAACTGCTGTGTGACATACTTACAGAAGAAGATTAGAGCCGGGAGAGATGGTATTGGAATTTGTTACGCTCATATTGGGCGGTTCAATTCAAAAGATGAAATTGTTGAGATAAATTTAAAACCTGACTTTATGAGGCACAGCTTGACATTAAAAGATCAAGCTCTTATTATACATACACTTAGTGGTGAAAGTAACTAAGTATTGTCCTTAAGTACAATTTTGAGGCGCTTGTACTTTACTTGAGTATTTTAGTAACTATTTAATTTAATTTATGAGTCTGTGATTTCTTCATTTCATCTAAATACATTCCTACTGATTTCTTTGGAAGTTTCCTGGAGAGTTTGAAAAATCTTCATCAGTTAAATAACTAGTAACTCCAGCTGTCAAATAAATGTAAGTATGTTATAAGGAAAATAAAGACAGTGTTTCATTGATACACTTCCAGTTAATTAATTACAATGAACCTTTTGATCAGTGCACAGCAGGTCAGACAAACATGCTAAAAAATTACATTTTTCTACAGGCACGTGTACAATTCAACATATATTAAGAGTAAAGTTTCGAATAAAAATTTGATAATGAATGAATATTCACTTGGGTTCAAATGGAGCAGGTCTTTTAGGGAAATGCCTCTGGAAATCAACAACTGCATATAAAGCCATTGCGACAAACTAAACTCTAATAACTGAAATGACAGAATTTTGTCTCTATTTTCTCCATAATTAGCACCAAATAACATCGTTCTTTCCATGAAAACATGGTCCTATGAAATAAAGTGTAAATAGTATTTCCATTTTGTTTACTTAACACTTCTACTGCACTACATTTCAGAGGGAAACATTGTACTTTTTACTCACAATACTACATTTATTAGTTAGTTGTTGCTTTTCAGATGAACATTTTATCATCCTATAAAATATGGTGCATTGTTGTAGATTTACTAACTAAAGTAGATAAAGTTAGCTCCACTGACCTAAGGCATCAGTAATAATAACACAATAATAACATCTAACATACATACCAATATAAGTTGCTCCACCACTGCACACAGTACTGTAGGAGTGCTGCACTGATAGAGCAGAGGCACAGGCAGATTCAGATGCTTATGTGGCTGAAAATAGAAAAGAACTGAAAAAAAGTTAGACATATGTTTATGTGCTACAAGTCGAGACCCGAGTGAGTCATACTGTACACCCCTGTGAATGAACTGAAGAAGTGAATCACACTCATTGATTTCACTACCGACAGCTTCCCGCTGCCCTGGATCTCTTGTCACAACCTGTGATCTCGGTGTTGTTTCTCTGAATTGGAGAACAACGTTTGATTGGGGTGACAACACACGCGGCTGGTTTCCAAGAGGTGATTAAAACAAGTCCTATGCAGTCTGAAGTGGTTGCTTTGCATCTGGTGTAAACACACCCGCCTATGTTGCCGGGGTAATCTCAATTCAACGCCATGGTTGGTAACAGGATATGACTGGATGCTTGTTGTTTGTCATTAAAACGGCGGAGGAGAGAAACGGCTTTTATGAAGCAAACAGGAATCCTACTGAGAGAGCCATCCACTCCTGTAAAACATAATACATCATGAAAAAAGATGAGATGCATTGGAACACCAGCAGCTTGGAGGGTTTCTTATTTGACTTTATTTGCCAATCTGAGTGTTTTGTGTTAAGAAAAGAAAAGAAATGACTTGTCGACACTCATCTCAAAAGCAGGAGAAGAGAGAAACAATAGCTCTGGATCTCATTAACTGCATTAACACAAAAAAATACAAGGCGGCATAGACTACCTCATTAATTATCTCATTGTATATAATTTAATTAAGACAGTTCTGCTCGCTCTTCAACACATCATTGATGTGAGCCGAGAGTCTGCTCGAGCACTGGCGGATATTGCTTGGCTGATGAGGTCACCTAACAACTGAAGGTCAAACTGATTTCAGAGCAGAAACTTTACAAGCAGCGTTTGTCAAAACCTGAAGCTTTGTGGCAAACAGAGAAACTCGCTGCTGTACACCAAGAGACGGATGGATTATTGTGAGCTTGAAAAAGGCTCCTTTCCCTCCTCATATCTGTGATAGTCAGACGGAGAAAGGAGGCAATTTCTTTTTGCACTTCATTCAGAACAACATAAATAATTTCATTCAGGGTGAAATGAGGTCTTTGTTCCAAAGAACCCCGGTTGTCAACACAGAGCGAAATAATATTTATCAAAGTAAGAGTGCATCCAGTGAATTACTTCCCTTCTCTTAAACTGACAGGTCCTCAAATAATATACCTCCGTCTCAGCAATGGACTGTTATAAATAAATAATAAAAAGGGAATAAGAAGTCAGAGAAATATTCAAATAAATGACATGTTCAGAGGCCTGAGTGCCTAATTTAATGTAATGTATGGCACAACTTTACAACAAGAAGCACTTCTAAAGGGTTTGTAATTTGTTTTTGTAATGTTAATAATTAGTATATTAATGCTTTACAGATTCAAGGCAGAACCTTTGAGTTGCCTTGCAGGTTACGAGCCACATGTAAGTGAAGGATCCTCTTGGCTGCAGAACATCTCGGCCAAAAAAACATGAATTAATAACTAACAATTACAAATTGTTGGTGTCCAATGAAAAGTATGTATCTCTGTGTTCTGTGTTGATTTTTATTTTTATAGATAAACTTAAGGATTAAGTCTTCCTTTAAGGTTGGAAAATTCTCCTACTTTTTAAGGTAAATAAACCATTAAAAATTGGAATATCTAAAAAATACATTGTCACAAAGCTAAAAACATTTTGGAGATACATCGTTTTCACAGGACAACAAAATTGTTCAAATGAAACAAAACGAACATTAATTTTTTTGACACCACAAATGTATTTCCACCAACAGTGTGATCTGTCTGATCATGTGCCGACGTGTCGTCACATGACTGAGTCTTAAAAGGCAGAAAAGGCAAACACAGAAGCTGTCCTGTAACGCCGACCAATGTAGCTGTGACACAGTGTTCTCCCTCCCTGAGATACATCGGCAGCGAGCACATGAGAAGCCCAAGAAGAGGAGGCGATATTAATAGTCTTCTTCTTTGAAGGGAGAGTATTTTAACCATTTAAACACCAGGATCTACATCAGGGTCTAAAATCATGTAATATGATGATAATAAAGTCTTGACATGCACAGAAAAGACCATTGTTTTATTGTTGGTGATACAGTAATACTTCATTTTACATTCTGAATATTTATTGCGTACAACTCATCTTTCACTCATTTTATTTTACTAACCACTTGACCAGCTACAACAGTAAAAAGCTACTTTCACATTGATGCATCAGGATTAATAATCTAATAATGTAATATATAATAATAATAATGATCAGTCACGGGGGCCATTTTTCTGCAGGGTGAGTACTTCATACTTTAATTACATTTAGTTGATAATAATTTTACTTTTTGAACGCAGCACTTTGACAATGTGACTTTGTAATGGAGTGTTTTTTGATTGTTGTATTGTTACTTTTACTTAAGTAAAGAATATAAATACCTCCTCCAGTCCCTGGTTATGGGTTTTAACCCCACCTGTAATGACTACCCTTATAACAGTAAGTAAGTTTAGTAATAACAGTATTCAACCTTAATATTCTACATGCTACGCTACTACGTGTTATCAGGTCCAGCTGGTCTTCTCATATTTAAATAAATATGTGAATTGGAGCAAGTGTGCAGATGTTACTTTTTTCCCTAATGTTTGCTTTCCAACAGACTTACACCTGTTGGTGATGTGTGTAGATTTACCCATCTATCTCACTTCACAACCTGTTGTACTGTTCATGTATCTGTTTATAATAAAAATGTATCATTCAACTGTAAAGCAAATGATTTCTTAACCACTGATAACATCTTAAATGACAACCCTTATTATGCATATATATTATGTAATGTCCTGCAATACTTTTCCGCCAATGCTGAAGAATAATGAGAACTATGGCCTTCACCTATTGATTACATAAGTTTCACAGGGCTGAATTCACATGAGAATTTCTCTGTCAAAACTCTTGCCAGTTACATCAGAAATGAGTCTGGAAAAAGATCCAGCTCCGCCTACAGCAATCAGACCAGAGCTGTAATCAGAGCTCATGAAGCGCAAACTGAACCTGAGAATAAACCTAGTCAATACAATAAAAATAAAAGCATTAACAGCACCTGATTAAGTATCAAATGACACATTATGTCCTCTATACTGGGATCAGGTCGCCCAAATATAATTACAATATGTTCTGAGGTTCTGGTTTAAGCTTATTATACAACACACTCAGCGGTTGATTAAATTACGTAAGCATTTCTTGAAAGCTGGGTTGCCAATGCTGTACAATGGCAGGCAACAGGAAAAGAGTTTAAAATTTAATTGTTCTTAAAGTACTTTGGCCTGTCTGACTGAACTGGCTGAGTCTTGGGAAGGTTGGCCCAAATCTAAACAGATGGAGAAATACAGGGGAGCAATTTGGGAGTTAAAAGCAGCTTCGACTGTAAACATTTATGGCGTCTCAGGCAGCCATCAAGCAAATGTTTGCCATTATGAAACTCTAACACAGGAAGTGAAGCTTTGGAGGAAAAGGGATAAACACGCTGGCGACAGACTACCACACACACACACTACCGCCAATCAACAGCTTTAAAGCTGAGGTTGCCTAGCAGCAAACAAAAGGTAGCCTACAAGCTTCCTCTCTCCTCTCCTCAGCAAACCCTCTGTGCTGCTGTGGGCATCGCTGTTTTGGATAAATGGATAAATTACCGTGATGAATGGAATCAGAAGTATTGTCTGCAGTGAGCTTATTCCTTTTTCCCTGCACAAATCTATTCATTTCGCTGTGGTGATAATAATCTGGAGAGCATTTTCTACTGTGATTAAGGTGCTTTAGTGATACCGACAGTACAAGACACATTCACACACTTTCATCGTAATCACAAAAAAAACCCACACAGAGCTATTACCCTTATATGAAAGTTTCCAAAGTTTGTTTTATTAAAGTTTTCTTTTCTAGTGTCAAAGAAAAAAGAAAGTTTGCTAACTAGCTGGGGTTACCTAAGTCTGCATAAACACACATTTTCAGCCCTTTAGAGACCTTTTATATCAGATTAATTTCTCTTTTATTTTTGCGATTACTCAGACTCAGCCAATGAAACCATGCTCACTTAGCATTTTGCATTAGTCATTGTAATGCACCGTATTGTTTTACTCAGGCATTAATTCCCCACATTTGTAAAAGAATAATTGCAGGTCTTTTCTCTTTCACCTCATGTAGATGAGCTTCGTTTTCCTGTTCACGTTCATTTTGTTCTTTTGTTGTGTGTCTCACATAAATATATCCTCTCAAGGACTTAGTACTCCACAGAAAGAAGGCTACAGGAAGTACGCCAAAGCGGCAAGAACACATTAGCATCCTCTTCATCCCCATCTTCATAAATTTTTCCTCAAATCCTCCCTTTGCATGCATGAAGATTTTATTCCCAACTGTCATCTAAAATGCCTTAATATAGAGTACAGTATATAGTGATGTGAGTAATGTGTGACATGCAGTGTGCTGATTCAAAACCTTTGTCATTTTGTACTTGACTGATTAACCCAGGACAGTTGGAACACTTAAGAAATATAATAATTGTGTTTTCATGCTGTCCTGATGAGTCTGCTACACTCATGTTGAGGAGGGAGCGAAGCACTGCTGCGCTTTGTGCCGAGCTGCAATCATCCTCCTCATCATCAGCTAAATTTTTAAATAAGTTAGTTCCACATGCTAGTGTTCCCATCACCGAGAAGAAACAACATCTCTGCACACACAGTGGGTTTTGTTTATACGTATAAAGTATTTCAGACAGCAGCTCATTTCCTGGTTCAGGTTCATTTCTGGATATGCTGTTAACACGTTATAGCCGTATAAAATGATTAAAACAGACAAAAAGAGGTCTAGTCTGTTCAGTATGAGGTTTATTAATATGAGCGTATGGAGAGGGGGTGGATGTGTATCTCTGCTGCTACTGCTGAGTGCAAGGAGGATGTTATATACTGTATGTAGTTACATACAGGCTGAAGATAATAGGTCACTGACGTAGGTGAAGAGAGATGTTCCTACGGAGGTAAAGTACAAGCAATTATGTTTTCTCTCACATACCCTGAACACAAACATTCGTGTGCACAGGGCCATATAACTAGCATATTTTTTTCTGTGAATTTGGGAGAGAGTTTACATTGTACAAATGAAAATGTACACATGTTGGATACAAATTCCAGTACTTTTAGACTCGGAATGTTTATATTTGACTGCTTTTAGGCCAAATGAGGGATTGAGTATTTCTCAACCAGTTTATGCCTTGTAGTGTGGAGAAGGCAGTGTTTACACTTTCATGTGGGGAGTTCGAAGTTACAGAAATTATAATTCAACAGTAATAGCATCAAACATTAAGCTGATAGTGTTTACATATGTCAGCTCTTCTGATATGATGATATGATACAACATAAAAGTAGTGTATTAATTAAACTTTCATGGTACAGACCCCAAAGAAAAGGTGACGTAGTGGTGGGACAGGAAGTTTAGTTTTTACCTGCAGCGGATGAATGTCTGTTGAGGAGAAGATTTTTGTTGTACTTTCTGGGATCTCTCTGGGGTCGCTGTGTCAAGGTCTGTCTCCCTGTAGCTCCTCTCCTGCCAAATTTGTGCTGGTACTCCTGAGAATACTCTCAGAGAGCTCCTAACTTAGCCGAAAAAATTCTAGCAGGGAGTCATAGCTTAGGGGTGATTTAGGAAAATTCTCAGAGCACTCTGAGCAAGGAAGAGACAGAAACTTTTACCTTAGTGAGGAGGTGTGGCTGACCCCGTTGCCAGGTATGACACATTCTTTTAAAAGGTGCAATTGGTTGATTAAAAAAAAAGAAAAAAAAAGAAAGAAAAATGCACTCTTAGTGAGAATGGGCATGGGACGGACAGCGAATAGGCCTAATCATAGAATTTAGTCTCTATTAAGACACAGTGTAATTATGAATACTATTTTATGTAATGAACATCAAAAGTAGCCTGCAAAATGTTTGAAAACACAGGGCTACTTGCGCAGTAGCTTAATCACATGCTTATAGTTACTATATTTATTTGCTTAGGTTTATTTACCATGCTGGTAATTTTAGTACTTAATCTATTTGATATTAACGGCTGAAAAATGGCTCAGCTTTCATCAATTTCTGTGATTGCTGGCCAGTCAAGTAATCCCTGCTGTAGCCTACTGTTGCATTTTCCAATTGCCAACTATCTTAAGTGTTTTGACCACTTTCATTTCTGGCGTTATAGCTTTATTGTGTTGAGTTTGAATATGTCACCAGGAGCAACTCTTTGTACTAGGGACTTTAGGCTTTATGAATACAGCCCCTGCTCTCTGGTGGTTTTGCTGTGTGGGTGTGTCTTTTAGTTGCTGCTCCCGGCCTAGTGACACCTGCAAACAATCACCTGCTCAATCAAGCCAGTCAGGATTCCTATTTTAGCCTCAGTCTCCCTGACTGAAGCCTTTGCCAGATTGTCTTGCATTCTAGCCAAGCTGTCAAGCCCTGTTTTCTGTGACCTTATAGTGGCTTTTGCTCTGTTTTCTAGATGACGTGGATTTTGCCTAACCCCTGCCTGCACCACTGCCTCACTGCCTGACCTTTTTGGATTTTTGCCCTCTGTTTCTGCTTCTGCCCATCCCATAGTTTGACTTTTTCGCATTAAAACTCTCTTAAGAGACTTCTGTGTTGTCTGCTTCTTAGGGCGTTTTCACACCTAACCTGTTTGGCTTGGGTAAAACGAACCCTGGTGCATTTGCCCGTTTAGTGCGCTTCATTTGGGCAGGTGTGAACATAATAATCGGGTGCGGACCAAAACAACCGGACCGAAACCACCTCCTCTTCTCCTCTTTAAAGAGGCTTGTTTTAATTCACTCTGTTTGAGCTTTATGTAATGCTGTTTGCAATGAAAACAGATTTAGATGTAATTCACTAAAGATTGCATCACTATGGAAATCAATGTAGCTGGAGACTTATTTGAGCACACTGCGCTCTCTCACACAGTGTGTGTTTAGTACTGTAAATTGAACATAAATGACATTTAAAGCAGCAGCAATCGATATTTTTATAACAACGCTGTATCAAATGACAAAACAATGAAAACAGTGTGACAATGTGGAAGGGGTCGCTTGTGGTGATGAACCTATACAGAGAATTATCACCTGAATCTGCAGCTCCCCTCAGCTTTACAGAGCTTTATGGAGAGTTTCATTTAATTGTTCGTTGTTGTGGCTAAAAAATGTTATTGCAGGTTTGAAAAGCGGACTAATTCTACATATGAGTAGAAATGGGTCCATATTTAACATAAAACATATACATCTTTAAACATTTCTACAAAGGGCTTGTGAGGTCAATCATCTCTGCAGAAGTCAAAAGCTTGCAGTATGCAGGAGATTGCTATTCAGCTTGTGTAGTCCAGTTGTAGTCAAGCGTAACTCTGCTGATACATACACTTGTGGCTGTTATTTTTGATACAATGCAATGCATAGTGTTTTGGCAATGTGCAAATAATCACTCTCTGGTAATGGTTAAATAATTTGTTGAGTTTATTTTGGTCTTCTTCAAACTTCACTCAGGAGGGATTTGAAGATGAAAACAAGGGGGAGCTTTGAATCCGAATGGATCCCCCTCCAGCCTCGTCCTAAACATCACTTCAATTTGAAACACTTGCTTGGTGTAGTAAATTGGCATTTGCCTTGCCGTGGCATGCACAAACATTCATTCATCAATCTATCCCCTCTCACATTCCCCCTCTTCATCTGTCTGCCTCAGTCACCTCCTTTTCCACTCCCATTTCCTTGCCTTCTTTCATTTCTTGCTCTTCTCCCTGCCTTCTTCCCCTGTTTCCCTTTTGCCACTTCCCCCCGTCTGTTTCTCTCATTAGACTACACCACCTACTCTCATGAATACATCTGCGTCATTCTTCCCATGCAACTACGTCAGACCTACTTAAAGATCCTGGGGGGGGAAGAGTGGTTTTTGCAATGCACCCTCATCCATAAAGACGAGTATGTGAAGTGTGGAGGGAAGAAAGGGGAATGGGTTAGGTTAAAGTAATAGGGGAAACAGAGAGAGAGGGAGTTATAGAAGGAGAGGATGGATGGCAGTGAGAATGTGGGCAAGAAGGAAATGTAAAGGAGAGAATATAAAGCAGGAGAAGAGAAAAACGGGGTGTAGAGATGAGTGTTAGGAGGATGGCTCTGCTTGAACACTGCGTGGTTCCAACTTTTTTGCAGCAGAGCATGATGGGAAGTTTTTGACAGCTGGTGTACTCAAAGCAAACAAACAAAGAATAGGAAATGGATAAAGCTTTTTATAGCCGATACTGAGCTGCAATGAAGTTTCTGGATCGGATGTGTTGTGCAGGGTGGACTAGTGGTTAAGATGCTTAACATATGACCGCCACATCCCCGGATTGATTCCAGATGAGGATCTCTCTCTTTCTTTCCCCATGTTCCCCGTTTGCCTGTATTCTGTCAACTATCAAAAAAAATGAACTGGATCAGCCCCAATCCCGATTCTGAGGATCAACTTAGGACATCCCTACTAAAAAGACATTTATAGCAAGACCAACCATCATGAGATACTCGAAATCTAGTAAAACTTTTTATGAATGTAAATTTAAAGAGAAGATATGGATGAATTAGTAAAACTGTACTATTTGTATAATGAGTAATACCTACAATAATTTAATCTGCACATCACAGCTATCACTTGTAGCCTAGGCAAAGCAGCCTTTGTTATTATCACGTTTTAGGACAGACTAGGACATTATGGAAGTAAGTTATATTAACGTTTGGTGTTTTTAATCACATCATGCTTTAATTTTTCATGCATAACACATCGTTATGCTATTTGTAGTTTGTTTTATTTAATTCTTTTTTTTTTTTTTGTCTTTGCACGTCCAGGTGCCAGGTTAGATTGAATCTGTGTTTTTTGGTGTTTTCCATTACGGTTCAGCAGGTGAAGAACCCAAAGGCAGACAAGGTGGAAGCAGTTTTCAAAAAAGGGTTTATTAAACGCTTACTTTGGTGGCGCAGGCAGGCAAACAAGTCCACTCGGGAACACAGGAAATACTTCCAACTCAGGACAAAAGAAACAAAAGCCAGGACGGCAAAAAAACACATCTACCACAAATCACACTAGCAAGGACAGAAGGCAATGACGTGACAGGGAACAAAGGAAAGGAACAGGTATATATAGAGGAGAGGCTAATGAGGAAAAGAGAGGCAGGTGTGAAAATGAGGAACAGGTGCAGAGACTCAAGGATAATGACACTAGGGTAGGAACACAAGAAGCAAGAGACAAGACAACCACAAACAACACAGGAAACAAGACTGACCAAAACTTCAAAATACAACAGGAACAGATGAATCCACCAAAATAATACTAAGAAGTCCAAAAATCAAAACACCACAAGTGCAGACCATGACATTTTCTTCTTTTTTTTTGTTTGTTTTGTGAATATTTGTGTATATATATATATATATATATATAATATGTGTTCAAATATCAAATCTTCAAATCTAAAGCTAATGCTAAAGATGGTCTTTGACACTGCATTCATGTGACAGCTTATACGAAGATTTCACTTATCCAAAATGGAATGCTTCTTATTGCACTCACTACAACTTAATATTATCCCATCCAAATCCTCATCATAGATCTATATTGTGCTTTGATTCAATAGGCTGCCAAACATTACAGAAATCCTGGAAGTTGACATTAGAAGGACAAAGCAGCATTTTAAGCACGGCAGAGTTTCAGGGAAGCTCAACCCTGACACTGAAAGCTGGTGTGCTATTATTGCTCTGGGACTTATCTTTCATTAATCGGCTCTCTCTTATCTTCAAGGGACAACGAGCTTTTTAGAAATGGAAGTGGTGAAGAAAATGGTGCAGCTGTAGCCTCTGTGATGAAATGGCTAATAAGATCATTTTAATGGGGCTCTAAAAGTATTTTCGTGAAGGTCAATCATACACAAACTTAAATGAAGTGTTGTGCTTGCATTCCTGTCTCTGCAGAAATGCCAAAAGCTCTTACATCATCATCAGCGTCAGAGATGCCCCAGCCTGGATTGCTAAAGATGGATCACATCTAAACTGGCAGTTATTAAAAGAAGACCAAAAATACTCTACCCTGCACACTTGCCAGGAAATCTAAACAGGGAATCGGAAATTCATTTAACCGTGGTTAAAAAAGGACTGAGTGAGGTGAATTTGTCAGTTCAATATGATCCTCTGAGCTTAAGATGTGTGACTCAAACCTCTACGGAAACATTTTCCCTCTTCTGCTTTACAGTGTTCTGATTTGTTTGGTTGCATACACAGAATATATTCTCTTTATCTTGCGATTATGCTCAGCCTTGTCCATTTCTCCCTCAGTCTATACGCTTTATGCCATGCTCTTTATTAAAAAGCTGCGGCTTACAGGGGAAGTGCCATCTGTCCTTGGCAGACTTGATCTTGGCGCTGATTCTGACGAACTACTATAAATATAATCAGGACATATGTGATGGAAACACATACGTCTGAAGAGATTAAACAGGCTGATGTGACTGTGATATGTGTCATTTCAAATGTGGTAATGTCAATATTGACTGCACATTTTAGAGTCCATGTGCAAATGCAGCTTGCGTGCATTTTGGAAAATGATGAATGAATTTAATTGATTTTGAGGGTGATGATTAAGAGATAAACCAGAAGGTGAGCAAACAATAACAGACACTGCTTCTTTGCAAAAAAAGAGCTGTGTACCTAAACACTAAGCCCCCCTCCCAACACACACACACACACACACACACACACATACACACAGCCATCATATCTTCATCTGCAGCTCAGTGTTATTCTTGTGGACGATTGATTTCCCTGATGCACTGAGCAGCCTCCTCCCTCAGCGCAGGAGTGTGTGTGTGTGTGTGTACGTGTGCGTCTGCATGTTGGAGAAGCAAGCTGAGGCCAGCTGTGTGTTCCCGGGTCTCTGTCCCTCTTCACTATCCCTGTCTGACCCATTTTCCTTAGCACACAGAGGCCTTTGGGACAGCAGACAGACCACATGTGAAGAGGGGTTGCAGGGGTTAAAGTTAACCAGATGTACATTTGCCAAACCAACTACTCTGTCCTTGAAGTCTTCACTCTTGTAAAACCGAAACATACTGTTTAAAAACACTTCGGAGAAAGCACAAATCTCTAGTCAAAGTTTGTTTTTGAGTGTGGAACGGGCTCATTGTTGCCCTTTGCGGCCGTTGGGGAAAAAATGTCCACTACGACTGTAGTTCTCGCCAACTGTAGTCGGCGTGGGTGTTTTCTACTCTCTGGCCTCAGGTGGGCAGTGATGAGCCCATTACGGTTTGGCGCACCAGAAGGGGGCAAAGAAGACACTGCACTTGGAAACTTGCTTTTTTGGATGAGGACTAAATGGTCGGTTTGACAAAAGCTTGTCTGGTAAAGAGCAGTGCACAGCTGATTCAATAATATCTTCAAGGGGAAGCAAACAGGGCTTGGCTGGGATATGCTTCTCTGGGCTGAACGTAGATGGACTTGCACATGGGTTGTTTGGAGATTTTCGCGTGGCTGTTTTATACTTGTATGGATTTTGAGTAGAACATTTATGTATTTTTTATTTTACGTTACAAACTCGTCTCAGGATTGGAGCTGGATCAACTAATCAGCTTGCTTAATGCTCAAGTCCATACGATTCGTTGTTGAGATTTGTGAGGTGTGCACATTTGCTCCTCAGCGAGTCTCTGCGACCAGGGTAATGCAGGACATTGTCAAGTCTGTATAAAGTCCAGGTCACACCAAAAAAGTACTACAATTTCTTCACAAGGCCAGATTAGTATTGTAGTAACAGAACCTGGTTATCGAGCTGCAGTGGACAGCTAGCTTTACTAGACTCCTGACTGTTTACAGCACTTGACTGTTAAGAAGCAATACAGTTTTTCTGGACCCAATCACAGAACTCAAAGACTAGTATAGTTGATTCTTGGAGGCAACGGTGGATCTGTGGCACAAAAACACTTGATCAAGACTTAGCAGCCTGCCGCCAATACCACAGAGGTAGAAGGTACAATCTGGTGATGAGTGGTGAGGAGAACCAGGCTTTTAAACACTGCAGGTGGATGATGACGAATGATCCTCAGGTGTGAGAGCAGCAGAGCAGGCAGCCACGCCCCCGTGACCCAGTTCCCAGAGAGGCAGGAGCAGAGTCACGCAAACATAGAACACAGGGTGGGGAAAACACATAGGAAGCACAAGAACAGACAGGCAGCTGAACCATACCTAACACTAGACTATGACAAGTGGCTTATCTCTCTAATGTTTGTGATAGATGTCAAGGTACAGCCCAGGTCTGGAGAGTTTCTTGCTGAGTCACATTAGGGTGGGATCTCTTTTGATTTGATGATGTCATTCTATGGGACCACAGTGGTGAAGAGAGAACTGAGCCACAAAGCAAAGCTCTTGATTTTCAAATTGATTTTCATTCTGAACCTGCTCTGTGGGTACAAGCTGGTTAGTGCACCTGGTAAGGATGTGTCTTCCTTCGAGAACAGTGGTGCAAACAGCGGTGAGGACACCGTGGACAAGCTGGACATGTTCCAGGTGGCCTGGGAGTATTTGGGATCTCCCAGGAGGAGCTGAAAGATGTTGCTGAGGAAAAGGACGCCTGGGTGGCTCTGATCACTCAGTTGCCATGGCAACCCAGTACCGGATAAGCGGTGAAGAAATGGATGGATGGATTAGTAGAAGTGGAAAGTTTTAGTGTCCAAGAATTTTGCCCTGACAGGAATAAAATGTGGGCTGAAAACTAAACACATGTAATCCAATGCATGTAAATGGAAAAATGTAAAGAGACAATGCCACAAAATATTGACTCTTCATGAATTCAATGTAAAAATATCCACATTAGCCTTTTCATTGGCAATCAAAAGTACATATTCGTCAAACCATATTACATATCCTCTCTCAGGACACCACCAGTCATGCACATAAGCCCATAAGCACTTACGCAAACAAGCAGAAAAACACAGAGCATGCAGCCTGTGTTCACTGAGGAACTTTGCCTTTTTAGCACACCCTTAAATAAATGAACAGCACCACCATGCAGCATTTTGTGTTAGAATAGGCTTAGACATGACAGGTTTGTTTAACAAAACACAAACAGTATGAAAGCAATTCAGCAAACCATTTTGCTGAATATATTTTAAGAAAAATATGTTGAAAAAAACTTTTAAAATTTTTTACTGTAGGTAGTGATATAAACACAGGAAGTTGCGATGTTAGTTCATTTCTATGTCGAGATAAACGTCAGCATAGAAACAACAACATGAAAACGGTAGGCACAGCACTAAAAGGGGTGCGCAGAATAAAGTGAACAACAAATATAGTTAAAAGATCAGTGTGACTAATACACAATTATCCAAAGCCTGTGTGTGTCCATGAGATTAACGACGACGCACACACCACTGAGACCATGGAGAATACACATGATAATCACTTTTTGAAGTTGGGTTATAGTTTTGTGCCTTCATGGATAAGACTCGTGTGTGACTGACAGTGAGGAATTGAGACCCCGTCCTTCTCACACTCTGAGGACCTGGTGGTGAACTCAACAACCTTCTACATGATTCAATTTGTACAACTCATTAGGCAGCAGTGATTGAATATGCAGACGTGTGAACGGCGAGGATTATGCGCCTGTGACCTTGCAGACTGGGAACACACCCGGGTTCTGTGCATGGAAAAGCACCCTTTAACATTCTTAAACCTGCTGTGATCATTTTCAGCACAGCCGCCGGCAGCCAATCCCAGCTGCAGCTGTGAACAATATTCCCAAGGTGGTGACCAATCAGGACTCCTGTCATCAGAGCAATTGATTCACTTCTGCTGACAGCCTGAAGCCTGGGGCAAGAGTCGTGTTGAAGGAATGGCGGTCTAACCTTCAGGTTTCCATGTAAAAAAGATACTTTAGTGGTCGTCTGTGATTGAGGAAGCTGGAATAGAATTGCACCATTGCAGTCTATATTTGTTATGAGTCATACTTTCATCATATGCACCTTTTCAGAGAATATTAATTCAGTGTTGTACTCTTTTCCAATAGTAAATCAATGAATAATTACTTTATTCTCCTCAACACTGAAGATGTTAAGATTCATGCTTGCAATAAGCTACACAGGAAAAGATAGGACACATGCTGTATGGATGTTTTCAGCTTTTTATGTGTCCACAAATGTTTTAAAAGGAAGAACCGTGTGACAGGACTGCATGTGTTGTTGCTGTGAAACAAAAGCTTCCTCTTAATGTTGTAATCGTGGCAGGAGGAGAGAAGGAACGGGATTTTTCCATAACAAATGGTGACGCACTTAGTACTCTCTCTGTAGCAGCCTATATATCCACATGTCTAAATGTCTGAGTATGTACATGTATGTGTTTCTATGCATGAGGATTGTGACTAGTGTTTCTCTAAAAGAAAACTATTTATGCATACAGAAATGCACTCCAAGCCAATGATATCTATTCATTGTACCTTCAAGTGTCATATCGCTTTGGCTGTCAAAATGTCTCTGGATGAAAACAATGACAGCTGTGGGAAAAACAATGAGACTAGGCATGGAGGAAAAGCTACTAAATGAAAGGAGACATTGCGATATGATTAATCCGGAAGCCAAGTCAACCAGTTCGCCTTCAGCTCAAAAAACACAAAAACCTCCCAACAAAGAAGGTTATCTTCATTTGTTTTGTTTTTCTGAGGTATTCATCACTAGTGAGGCAGTCAAAAATAGATCGCTCATGTTGCAAATGGAGAAATGAAATAGTGAAAAAAAAGGTACTTCGGGGAGAGAGAAGGCTTTCCAGGCTAATTGTGGTCGCTTCTGATACATAGTGTATCAGCACGCACAGTGCTGTGTCTGAAGACTTCGTGCCAGCAGAAAGAGTCTCCTGTGGGCAGCTGTGAGGAAATTAACTGTGTCTAAAATGAAAATATGGAAGAATTTGAGCCCAGCATTTCTTTTAAAAGTTACTTTTGAATGCACTTCTGTTATAAGATGTTCTTGTATTTGATAGGTATACAGTAGCTCAGTGTTCACAGATATCACACTGTATAAAAAGAAAATGTACCTGTTAACAGTTGTAAGCAGTCCATATGTATATTTGGAGCAAGATCTCAAAATGGACTCACTGACAAAGTGACGCTTAATATTGTTTGTGCTGTTTGACTTCCAAAGTGTGATGTATTATCTTAGTAATTTCCCCCATTCTCATTCTGGAAAACCATTAAAAATTAATGAACCCTCAGAAATGGTTGCTCTCCAGACTATAAATTCTATTTTTAATTATTATGACGCAGTCAGGCAGGAAGATTCCCAGGACCACATGCAGCTGAACTACACAAGATATGAAACCAGTTCCTGGAAGAAGAGATAGTAAAGGTGAAGATGTGCAATTATCGCCAAAAGCCACAGTGATACTCATTTATGGTTGCTCATACTATGTGTGTGTGTGTGTGTGTGTGTGTAGTATAAGTATGATCATGTAAAGTATGATTTTTAGGAGTTTTAGAAATCGGAATTTTATGCCGATCTGTTGTCCATGTTTTGGTTCATAGCAATGTCCAAAAGACTGAAACAATAGAAATGTTATTTGATTTGTGGACTGAACTCACAGGATAAATGACACAATCCCGACCCAATGCATGCACACTTGGATCTCCTTTTTTTCAGTTTGCATGTCTTGCCTTATCTCGATTAAGAGAGGTAGCCATCTGTACTTTCACTTTCTTGTACTTGCAGCTGCTGTGCTTTGCAAATACTTGTGAGCAACCTGCTGTGGGAAAAGGATGCATGTTTCTCCTGTTTTGGACAGTTGGTGCTCCCTAGCATGCTCCACTTTTACATAACTGACTCTGACAAGGCCATTTCACTTTACTGTCCCAAAGTGCACTTTCATCTTCACTCTGACTTTCCATTCAGTGCAACACAGTTTGTACAGAATCAGATGCTAGTTTTGCTATATGTGATTACGTAAGTGCTACACAAATAGTCCTGTTTTGTCACAAATCTGTGACATGGCACAATCATTACGTGGCTTTGTTCTCCTGGCTCAATTATCAGCACAACAGATGCTAATAGATGTGGATCTCAGTCTTGTATTTTCATGTGTTTTCACCCAGGATATGTGCACTGGGCTCGCTCTTTCCCTCTTCTTAGTGAGGAATAGAAATGAGAAGGGAAAGAGGTCTAAGAAAAGTTAGAAGATTATTGTGGAAGACAGACTAATAGTGTAGAGAACAGAGTATTTTCAAGGAAGTGAGTCATCCATTGATCCAGATATGGCCTTTAGCATTATACTGATACTACTGATACTAAGGACCAGACTTTCTTTTATAACACCTGGCATTATTGAAACTCTTCATTTTTCATGAAGTTATACTGTATATCTTATAAGATATGAATAATTTTAGTAGGCTAGAAGACATACAACTGTTGCATGAAGATATGAAAAACAACAATGCTGCGACTGACTCAGTTAATGTAACAGCGGTATATAATGCTGCAAGCTTGTAGAAGGATCTAATTTCCTCATGCCAACATTCAGTTACATTCTCTGATTCGAAATGAGATTAAATGAAAACAATATAGCTATAATCATTATTAAATTGATTTCACAAGGAAGCAAGTTGAAAGATAACTAGTTTTATAATTAATATAATTTAAATTAATTTTGTCCCATTCCCAACCAGGGGTACTTCTTCTGCAGTTGCCAGCGGGTACATAGAAGGGTGATGACTAGCTCAACTAATATGACAAAACTGAAATTACAATTTGATTTAAACATTATATGTACATATTGAATTAGCTGTAACACCTAAGCACCATAGTACGTGTGTTTGCAATTGAACTGTGTGAAAACTAATCAGCAAAGCTGGCCAAAAGGAATGGATAAATGGCTAAAATAGCTAAAAGTAATGGATAAACATTGGAAATAGTTAGCTAAAGTAATGGACAAATGGTTGAAACGACTAGCTTCTGCCACTAGAAGTACGAATTCAAACTTGACTAAACGGACCTAAACACTGACAGTTTTGAATGAAAAAATAATTCACAATATACTTGTGTATTGTAACATATAATAGTGTTAAATAACATCTTGGTTAAATTAAATGCAATTAAATTAAGTTAAAGCCAAACACATTTGGAACATGACAGGTGGTGTTGATGAAGGAGTACTTGAGTTCTAATAGAGCTGTGGGGGACGTCTGAAAAACAGGCTGGAAACTTCTACAGTAGTGGTATCTGTGGTACTTATTTTAGATTTAATTGACATTCTTGTGTGCAGCAGGAACTTTCTTCTTGGTGAAAGTCCTCAGTCTTACAGTGAGAAACAATATGTTAAACATTATTATCATTGGTGTGAAAAAGCTCACTTGGTGGCGCTGCTCTTATTGGGATAAAAGAACTAGCTGGCTTTTAGCAAACACACTTACTCAGATGCACCTCTATGCTACTTTTTTTGGCCCACTTTCCTCCATTTTGTGGATATATTTGTCTGGGTGAAAAGTGGGCCAGAACCTTCCCATGAGCCTCCACATGTAGACAGGAATAAGATTTATTACCCAGAATACCCCACAGGGGAACACTGTCCCCTGCCCTGTCTAGGCAGAATCGATGAAACATGGAGGGGAGAGGAGAGAGAAGTGGAAAAGAGCAAGCCGAAGAGAAGTAACAGCTATTTTGGATTATAGCAGACCCCGAGAGAGAGAGAACATCCTGAAAAGAAAAGAAAATGCAGAGAAAAAGAGAAACGGGGCAAGCAAGAGGGCAGAAGTTCTTTTAGACATATAGCTACATCAAGTACAGGTAAGCTTGACATCTATGCATGAGGTGCCATACATTGTTTTCTGCCTTTTAGACTTTTTAACCCTGAACATGAAGTGACGCCTACATCCCCCTCCCCCCAGACTCACTAGTTGCACATGCAGAGTGGTGAACAATTCAACCAAAGAAAGACTGTTTTAGTTAAAGCGGCTATAATCAATATTTTTATATTAACAACACATGGCCACGTCTCTATAAATGCATCAAAATTCACTGAAAGGATGCAGTATATGGAATTTCTTTCTTTCAATACAAGTGTTTTTACTAAAACATCCACATGAAGTTCAGCGTAAGTTCAGTCAGGAAGACTTTCTTTATGCCTCATTCATTCACATCCCTCTCTCTCTCTCTCTTGCTCTCTTCTACGATCTCCATCAGCCAATCATATTGCTGCTGTCAAACTTTAAATCTGTTCTCCTCTCGCATGCTGTCAGCTGTCATTTCAGTGCTGAATCGGTGCGACCCTCCTCCACCCCATTCACCTCCAGTTCAGCATATTCACTGTCCGGGTCGAGCTCATTAGAAGTCCACTCGTCATCACATCCACATGTTCAGCCATCCTTCCACCACCACCACCACCAGTGTCTGACTCCATCCATGACGCCGTATGATGACGTCACAATGGGGTCTCAGATCTTTTTGTTAAGTGAAAGTAGCAATACGACAGTGTAGAAATACTAAAAGTAAAAGTCATGCATTTAAAATTTTAAGTAAAAGTACATGAGTATTAACATCAAATATACTTAAAGTACCATAATTAGATTACAATTATTGATGCATTTATGTGTAAGCATCACTTTAATGTTGCATCTGGTAAATGTGGGGCTAATTTTAAACTGCTCCATGTACTGCCAGGTCAATCATAATGCATCATACTGTATGTGTTGATTAACTATAGTAACTATAGCTGTCATATAAATCCAGTGTAGTAAAAAGTATAAAATTTGACATGCAGTGGAGGAGAAGTATAAAGTAGCATAAATTGGAATTACTCAAGTAAAGTACAAGTACCTCACAATTGTACTTAATTACAGTACTTGAGTAAATGTACTTAGTTATGTTCCACCACTGCAATATAGTAGTATAGCAGCAAAGTCAGTTTACTATCAAACCACTGAACTGTTCAAATTGCTCTTTGAGTTACATTTTTTTGAATGATTACAAGTATTGTCGTCTTGTCACAAATTGTATGTCAACATACTTATAATAATACCCTCATAGGTTCACAGAGCCCATTGTAAACACAGCTTGTCTCAGTGTGACTTCCAGCCATTGTTGACACAAATCATTGACAGCTTCTCAAAAATGATGAGAGCAGCTCATGGCTCCTCTGTTTGTTTGTGTCATATCTGATAGACTCATTCAACAACCACTCAAAGTCCCCACGAGCCACTGTACAAAGCGACAGTAACAGATGGTTAGCGCGTGTTTGTGTACATACAGCACATATGTAGGTCAGGTACACCACGGTCGCTGGTTGCCATGGGAACTGGGTATCAAACATGACTGCAATCTCTCCGAGAAATTGAGTTGTGGCCAAGCTCCTGCTCTCACACCTCTCATCCCCTCTCAGCAGTTAACCCTTTCGGATTAACTCGCAGATTATGTGGGGGATATTCATTGGAGAAAGTTAACATCGTCAAAACAAGCTCAGACTGAGCCTGCGAGGGTTTTCTCTGCTGGTGCTGAGAACGGAGATGAGGCACCACTTTGGATCAATAATCCAACGCACATCTGGTCAGCCAGAAGCACATTGGTGATGCCTTTAACTGCCATTAACCTAAATGTAAGGTACAAAATGCTAATCCCACACTGTCTCGGATCTGTTCACGAGTGCCTGTACTTGACCTTGGGGATTCACAGGGAACACAAAGGGATTCTCCCTGCCTGTCTCTGCCTGTCTCCCTCCATCACACACACACACACACACACACACACACACACACACACACACACACATACACTCTGTATGGTAAGCGCACGTGATTGGATGCAGTGAGCTGGTGATGCATGTTGAATGCTGATGAGGTTCTTTGGGTGCCTTCTTTAAAAAAAAAAGGAGAAGCGGTAGAAAGCTTCCTCTGTGCCTGCAAGACAGAGAGGAAGGAAAGAGGAGAGAGGGAGAGGGAGAGGTGGAGTGAAAACAGACCTTCCCACATTATTCATCAAAGTCAGACCCTGCCATCACCTCCTGGTTAGACCATGCACGTGTTTGCAATCACATATCGACACACATATTGGTGGAAATACTTCTACACAGTCACATGTGACTCTCTGTGATGCATTGCTGCCCTTTCTTATCCCATAATTCATTGTCATTATGCCTTTGAGAACTGTAGTGTTCAAACACTCCAGTTAACATGGCCTCCCTCTTCACTGCATTGTCCCATGCTCTCCTGCAGTGGATATATACACAAACCTGCTTTGTCCTCACAGCGTCCCAGTTTTTATGTCTGTCCAGGCTAATGAGGTGAAAAATTAGCTTGAGGCACACCAGGGAAGCTTTTAGGGTCAGCAGCATGCAAAGCAATTTTTGGTGTGAGATAGCTGCAGATAGGGTATTGCGTATTTATACACAGGATGAACAAAAGATCATACAAAAGGCCAATGATGACGTCAGTTATGTCAGGCCAGGTTGCTGACACCCAGGTAATCCGAAGCAGCAAGTTGGCTCCAAGTCTGGTGATGTTCTATATTTTTCTTATTATCAATAAATCCCATTAAAAGACCAAACCCAACAATTAATTTATCCTACAAACAAGTATATCTTGTGCAGCCAAAGCCTGATACAGTTATAGCTTACAGACTTCCATTGTTGTCCAAAACTATTAAAAACACATCAGTGAGCTGCATTGTTGCACTGGGTTACTTCCTTCATTATGTTGAACATGGGAGCTGGAGTTTGTTTTGAGTCAATTCCACAAGTTTGCTGCTGCTGCTGTAATTACTAATTACTAACGTACCAAATGTGTATTAATCCGCAGCTGAAAATAGTCCCCAGAAAATGCACTGTTTCCTCCTGTTTGAGCTAAGTTTGCTAAAAGCTACAGTGTCCTGCTGTTTCAGGAACTAGCCTTTTTTTAATGAAACTATATTCGTGAGTATTTGTTTTATTAAGACTTGTTTCTTCAGTAGGAATAAATGGGCTTTGGGGCTGAGTGCCACAGACAGTGTAGGGAAGTCAGAAAATATTACAAGAGAGACTAACAAATTACTGGTTTCGTTATTTTCATGGGATTTGTTGACAATACAAAAAAGCAGAATAAACTCAAACCTTATCTTTTAATTCTTGAAGCCTTCAAAAGAATGTATGCCATTTGTAAGGAGAAATGTCAAGAATTGTAATACATCTCTAATGAGCCTTGAGCTTTTGGCAGTCAATTAGAGACCTTGCCTCTCTTAAATGTTAACTGTTCACTAACTGGCTTGACATCTAAAAGGACAAAGGTTTAGAAAAATTCCCTTGAGCAACCCCTAAAGGAATTTTTGTACTGTTCAAATGAAGTTCAAATGTAAAAGCCACCAAAAATGGAGTCACAAATATGAGAACAGTAGTTTGTGTTCTGTATTTGTAATGGATACATGAAAAAGTCTAAATTTCCCTCCGGTCAGTCAATCTGCATCTAAGCAGAACTTCATACAGTGTGAGTGGAAATATTCTAATATTGCAATACTGCAATGTAATATGCCTCGACTTTAGACTGTAGGTGGTCTTCCATGCGGAGTCTGGAGCAGGGTGTTCTGTGCTTTTATTTGACCGCCGCTCCTCCAGCATTTGATCTGTCTAGTCTGTCTGTCAAGTTGATCCCATATTCCCAGTGGGTGAAAATATACTCCCAGGCCTGCTGCTGCTGCTCCTGAAATTCATCTGATGATTGAGTCAGGGATGATGCTGGCTGTCTTCACTTCCAACAAAATGACTCAACACTCACATCCAATCGCTGTCACACTCTGCATTGCAATCAAACAAGTGACATGACAGCACGTTCGTCTGAGATAAAATGTGCATCCTGCTGTATTTTGCAGCGCCGGCATGCAGATTCGGATTACTTTGAGTGGCTTTGTATTTATCTGATAACTGATATACTAAACCAAAGAAAACAGTGGGTCCAGGGTCTGTTAAGGTAGCCAGAAACAGCTTTTCAATCGTCACGAACTGCTATCTGCCTGAATCGCTAACGCCACTATGAAAATTTTTGAACTAATGAACTGATGTATTACACTGAATTGGCATAATAAAGCTCTGTCATTGTTGATTAATAGTCTATCAACTGAAGTTGATTCAATTCACCCTTGCCTCGGTTACATATAAGTATTAATGAAACTCCAATTGACTTACTAATGATTCTGGGAGACAGATGAGCCTATATTAAATATCCAAATTAATTAAGTTGATCTCCTATGTTACACTGAGTATACCATCGTTCCACATTATCTGCAGGGAAGAGTATTTTCCACCACAAGCAGGGACCAGTGATGAATCAGATCTAACGACATCAAAGTAGTGAGTCATCAAAACAAACCTGCCGAATGAATTAGATGTACCTTGTCAACGGGTTGTTGACTCTTGAAAAGCGAGCAGCGTTTTGACAGAAATTCAATTGAAATGTTCCAATACCTACTCGCACTGCAGTGTCAACTTCATGCACACACCATAAACAAAATGTGTACATCATTAACATTTCAACTGACCTTTTTTCTGTGTCAAAAATAAACCCAGTCACGTCAAATAGCACCACACACACACGAGCGAACACCACACGTTCATCAGAATATCAGAGAAAGACCTTCCTGTACAGGCAGAATCACCTATTAACACTTTCACCTCAGGGAATCTCTTTTATTAGAGGCAGTTTGGCTTATTTTCCCCAGCTGACAGTTTAATTTTGTCCGCAAGCCTGCAATAAAGCAGATAAAACACACACCCAAGCTTATAGGGCCATCTTGTGGTGCTAAGAGGTATTAAAGGCACCCACACAATATTTCAAAACAGGTTGTATTACTTTGACAAGGTTTGTAAAAACAAAGTAGGTAATATCAGAGTTTGGCAAACGGCAAAACAACAGAGATGGCTGTTTTCAAAATGGGCTCAAGCTGAAATCTGAAGTTTCATGAAGAAGGGCAAGCATACAAAAACTGACACATTTCTAATTTGTGATACACTACAACTTCCACGGTCTCCACTTCCCTTTAGAGATTGTAAGTTGATGTTGCGCCTTTTTCTAAAAACAACTTCTTTAGCACTTATTTTCTCACTTCCTAAATGTTGTTTACTATATAGTGGTTAATCTCATGTGAAGATCAGTATGGTGGCCTCAGTGTGAAAATATGGGTTGTTATTGTGATTTTATGCTTTTAAGACATCCACCTACACGATGGGATACACGGTTGCAAACATGAAATACAAGGCTTTAACAGGCAAGTTCAAAAGTTTGAGTTTTGGAAAAAGTTCTTATTTACATAAGGAGTAAATGAAAACCAAAAGGAAAATCATCAGGAAGGATAAAAAGCAATGTCAAAACATGATAAAAACACGAAAAGGGTAAAGGGTGATTCAATAAAAGGGGTCTATAAATGAGAGTTTTACAAACAATACTGATGTAGTCAGATTAAATTCCTCAGGCAGGTTATGATAAAATAGTGTGGACATCAAATTATTATCTGGGCTCAAACGGTCACAGAAATATGTCGTTCACAGATCAATCGTGGCCTTCAAAATGATCAGCAAAACCATAAAATCCAATCAAAAACTAACATGCAGTCTGTATAAAGATGCCACAGTGAACACGTATGTGATCTTGTCTTGGATATTAGCAGTCTTTCTTATAAATAACCTCTGACACAGACTAGAACGCTTTTTCATTCATGTGAAAGCCACAGTACAATATTTTCAGTTCCTTTTATGTGGCAACTCACATCACCTCATTTTCTGCCCATCTCCTCACAACAGAGGAACTTTGTCTGTTATACTGTTCAAATATTGATTCTAACTTAGATATCTGAATGAACAATCAGCTGCTGAAAATATACTTAAATAACCACTTTAAATGACTAACCACTGAAAACTTCACCTTGCCGACTTAATGCATCAGCACAGACTTTGTAACCCTTAACCCTGAGCTCAGGCTAAACATTATCTCTACCCTAACCTGAGACCACAAACAATACTGATATGGACAAAATCAACTATTTTTAACTACTTCTTTTTAACCAAATACCAAGCTTTCAATAATTAGACCATATTCCAGAAATATCTCTTTCAGAAGACATTTAGACGCAACAAACATTGAGAAACAGTCACTTGCAATGTGGACCAAACAGACAAAGGCCTTTGCTGTTCATTTTGCAACCAAATAAATGTACAGCGCAGTGGTTAGCACTGTCACCTCACAGCAAGAGGGTTCTTGGTTCAAACCCACTGGGCTCGAACGGTGCCTTCATCAGGGCGTACGTTTGCTAAATAAAGCATCGTGTCTACATGTCGAAGTGTCCTTGGGCAAGACACTGAACCCTAAATTGCTCCTGATGGAGGCCAGCACCCTGCATGGCAGCTCCGTCACCATCGGTGTGTGAATGGATGAATGAGATCAATCTGTAAGAAGAAATAATTACTGGTAAAAATAAATACATAAATCCTCAAAAACTTTTTTTTTTGATAAAGAATTTCAAAAATTTGACTTTTTGCTCTTTCAACATATTGTAAACTCCCTGATTGCACAACTTGTAGTCTTTTCAGTTTGTTCCAGTGTGGCAACATATTGAACCATTTGTTACACATTCTTCTAATTCTCAAGAGAGGTATAAATCCAGGTGCTCAGGATATTAACCGTCTTCCAGGAAATGTGTTGGTAGTAAATTTAAGTCTAACTAATCAATTGATGTGTATATGTAGACTACTAAATATACATATAACTGCCAGACCTGAGCTTAACATGCCCTAATGAAAAATCATTATAATTTTCTCAAGCAGTGATGCTCCTGTAGGATCTGCAGTGAGTTTAAACTGACATTATTGCACTTAGTGGTATTTTTATTTTGGTATCTTTATATATAATGTAATATTCTTATAGAAACTTACAGTGCTGTGGTACTTGGGTGAATTTGTAATGAATTTCATTCATGGCATTTATATCTATTATGGTTTCACATTATGGTTTCACATGCATGATATTCCTTTAGAAACTTAGTTTTGCTCTGAAAATTGCACAGAATACAGGAGCTTGGGGTCAGTTATATATATTGTACATTTTCTCATATTTTTAGAAAGTCAGTACAACTTTTCACACATTACAGTTCAATATGTCTATATGCAAAGCATTTATGATGGGTATGTATTTGACGAAATTAATGTTGATTCCAACATCTTGAAATTACAGCCACTCTCTCTTTTAGGTGATTATTTTATGCGAGGTTCTTCTGTCTGTATTAGTGTAGCCTACTTATCTAATACCTTATTCATTATATATA